>JZKD02S0357970.1:0-18859 GCA_000966675.3 Picea glauca | reverse complement strand
CAGGAATCCCTATTACAGGTGAAAAGTGGTTCAAATCCATGGCTTTGAGTTCATCCTATGCCAAAGATCTCTTTAAACCTGAACATCAAGCCAATGATTTGTTTAAAGGTGTGCCAAGGAATTAGTTGATTGAACAGTTTGGCGGGATCTTGAAGATCATCCAGAGATATTTTACATGTGAAGGGAGATTTAACACATTGTACCAGTACCATATAAGGCTTTTGCTTCATTTTACTGGTAAAGTTGAAATGAATATCCCATATTATTTATTAAAGGTAAGATGTCAGACAAGATTCAATCCAAGTCTAAGGATGTCAATTCTATCCTTTTCCACTCTGGATTAATCAGAATTCTAGTCTATGAGGAATTGGGTAAGAAAGATATTTCATGGGAGAATTTTGTTGTTACTTATCACTTCAAGTTGGATCTAGTATCTACTCCTCACTCACAGAATGCAATTCCCTTATCACCCACCAATGTTGTTAAAGTAGGGACCAGTAGGAAGAGAAAGGGAAAATCCCTTATTCAAGTTTCAAAGGTTAGCAAGCAGGTCACAAGATCTGAGGAGGAAGCTTGTCCTTCCCCACAAAGAGATTTTTCACCACCTCCTCCACCAGGGTTAGAAGAGGTTCCTTCTTCTACCAAAACTACATCCAAGAAAGGTAAGAAGCTACACTTTCCCTCTTCTCCTCCAACATTCAATACCAAGGGCAAAATACCTTTCACAAGATCATCAATTCCTAGGGAAGTTGTTGAAGAACAGTCTCTACCATAAATCCCTGTACAAAAGAAGAAGGGTAAAGGCATTGGAAATCCTATGGAAAGAAAAGAGGAAACCCATGTGCAAAAGAAGAAAGATAAAAGCAAAGCCACCAAGAAGCCTAATGAAGTAGACAAGGAAATTCCTATGCAGGTGAAAGAGGAGACTGAGAAAAAACATGTTGAGATTGTGCATGTCACTTCTCCTCCTGATAGTTAGACATTCAAAAGACTAATCAGGCAACTTAGGGATGCAAGAAAATAGGTGGCTCAGTTGAAAACAGAGACCATGTCTGACAAGGTGAAAATGAAAGAGCTCATGGATGGATATATTCATGCCCTTGACTTGGCAAGGTTTGCAGCAAGAAATGCCTAAACCCTTCATAGGCAGCTCCAAAACCTTTATAGGCAGAATAGAGGTTTTCAATATTAGAATAGGAAACTCAAGGCAGAGTTGCATCATTTTCAAGATGAAGTAGCTCAAAGAAACTTGCAGGTATTGGTTGAAGCTGCCATTGAGAAAGACACACCAGCAGTCAAGGAAAGCACATACCCACTGAAAAATCTTGTCATTGCTAAGAAGAAGAAGTCTATTGTGCCAAAGGAAGATCCTCCTTCTAACAGAAAGAGTGTGAGGTTAAGTGTCAGGGTAAAAAAATAGTTGGTGAAAGGTGAGCCCCCTTTTTTAGGATGGTTCCTTTTTGTGAGGKTTAACTGATATTCAAATATTATCTATGCCACCTATACARGCTTTAAAGTGTTTATGCTYAGAKTTTTGGGTTTTTTTTTAAGTGCTAACTCCCTCAGCARAAAGATGTAGACATTYTGTAGTGCCTTAGAACTATGGAATAGTCTATTTTGGTATTAMACCGGTATGATACCTGCAA
The DNA here is from genome assembly GCA_000966675.3 of Picea glauca. Lineage (NCBI taxonomy): Eukaryota > Viridiplantae > Streptophyta > Pinopsida > Pinales > Pinaceae > Picea > Picea glauca. The sequence goes on along the minus strand of JZKD02S0357970.1, from coordinate 17,213 downwards.
TGTTKCCATGTCACCTAAAGATAATGGGTTTGTCACTATGCAAGGTCACTACTTTCTTTGCACACGTTCAAGATTGGAGGTGCTACATTTTGTACAGCACTACCTAAACTTTGCACACAGATGCACAGTGGTGCTACGTAAATTTGCTACCCAATATCTGGCAGAGAAAAAAGTTTACACAGAGGTGCTACGTAAATTCACTACCTAATATTTCGTAGAGAGATAAGTTTTCACAGAGAGTATGGGGGTTCGGCGCTACCTTTCTACATATCCAGTTTTGAAGTACACTACTCAAAATGCTACCTAAAGAAGCTACCAATAGACACCATGGATTCAGGAGGGCCAAGCTAACAACTTTTTGGATAGCTGATGATGGAGAATATTGTAGAAACAAAAGTTGGCATCATGAGGACAACCACATGATTTTGAAATACACGTGGCAAACAGGGAGCTGCGCAGCAAGAGGAAATCAAGTCATCGTGAATATTGTTTGGATTAGTCACCAACAATTTCCTATTTTATAGTATAGGTTGTTAATCAAGTTGTTAAATGAAATAAATTCTTAGATATTTTTAAGGGAAAGAGGCTAGCTCATACCTCCAGTTATTGCCTCTCTTTTGTTATAAATAGATAGATCGAATTCTTTAGTAGGTTCGGATGGTTGAGCAAGGCTCCCTTAGACTATAATATTTTGATGAAGTGACTGTGATCTAGCTATGTATTGTACTTAAGACATTTTGGATAATAGAAATTGGCTTCTCTTTCAGCTTATTTTCTTCTGATGCTAAATGTTCATGCTTTGAATGACTCACATGGATGATTGTGGTGATGTTATGGTGGATGTTTGATCATTATATTATCATGATGTTTATCTAGCTTCCTTAGTTTCTGAGTTCAAGAAGATCTTGTGTTAAGAAACTTTCTTCCTTAGGATTTTGTAGACCTGATGTTTGCAGTAGCCCCTACATTCCTCTTATTCAAGTCTTCCCTCTATTCATACTTACTCCCAAATTATTGATTGAATCTAGCCAAGACCTTGATCGTTGGTTCATGTTAGCCCTATTTCTGAGTTGGAACATTATCATTTTGAGTATTTTTCCATTTGACCCTTTAAAACACTCTTACATTCACATATAACCCAATGGGTACTGGGTTTTCCTTTCATGCAATCTGAAGGTGTTTCCTAGTGCTAACATGATGCATGACCAGTTACCTCTTAAGCTCGTTGATGAGGCTTGGGATGGATGTGTCCATATGCATTTCTACCTATGTTGGGGAAATTGAATTCATCCCTCTATTGTTGCCTTTATCGGGTGTCATTGTGTGTGTTATGGACTGTGAGGGGACCTCCTCTTTAATGGGTGTAGGGTGTATCTTCGACGATGGATTTGGTGATCATGCTTGGTCGTTGGTCTCCGAGCTTAGGTCGATTGATGTTGTAGGTTTCATTAGAGGTGAAGTCCATGCCAGTGGTGTTTGTGTTTTCTTCCACTTGGGCCCCTTATCTTTATCATCTTTCATGTATGCATCAACACACATGCTCTAACCCATGGGTTGTTTATTCTTTCCTTGGGATGTCTCCTGCTAGTGTTTCTCGGTCATTGGTTCCTTGTGCTTTCGTTGAGTTGCTTGTGTCTTTTTTATCTGTTGTATCTTTTTGGTTTGTATCTCGAGTTGCTTGAGATCCTCATTAGGTGTAGGTTTAAGTTGTTCAAGCCATTTTGTGACACCCTACTTGATATCGTCCTTGTTGATACATAATGGAAACATGGCAGTTTCTACCTATGTGTCTACACTTTAGTAAATAAAGACATTATGAAAAATTCACTCTAAGTGGAGGTAGTATTCATACATGTATGTAATACTACATAGTATTTGTTGAAATTCATTACTCAAACACCTAGGAGTCTTGTTATCTAGTGATTTCCTTGTTTTAAATCAAATTATCATCTCACAAAAAAACATACATTGTTGGAATATTCAACTCAAATAAATATAGGAGAAACAATATTGAAAAAATATATATATCATCCACGATACACAAACACATTTCTCCCATCAACTAAGGCTATCGTTCAAATAAATTCTAATCTTACAAGGACTTGTGTACCTGGGATAATGTCCCACAAAGAAATACATAAAACTATGAATAGTATATTCAAACCCTATAAACCTCATGTGTTGTTGTACAACCTTGTACTTTCACACTTCCTAATATGTACACGAAATTCCTTAAGAAAACTCCCATATATGTGTTCGTCTCCACTAAGACCTGCATACATGCACTCAAATACTGTACAAAACTCGGTACGATGTGACCTTGTTGATGTGGCTATAATCAGTTGAAATTCACTTGTGACTTCCCCTCTTATATCTTCTCCCTAGCCCAATCTCTAGATGGAAGTCCTTCTCCAACTATCCAAGATCTTTCTGAATCGCAGTCCTTCGTGATCCAATTGTCTCTGTATTAATCATGTCTTCTCCTTCACCTAAGCCTTGATTTTATAATATTGAGTTATGACCTAACCCTAATATCCAAATTGATTCATGGTTTATATTACTTCTTACCTCAGTTGAGATCAATGGCTATTATTTAATTCACTAATGCTAATTAAATCATTTCCTTAAATAAAACTCAGCTCTAATAAAATCACTTTACTTTAATAATTCCTTTAATGAAATTAAAGTCTCAAGGTAGAAGGATTTGGAATACTTCCATACATATAGACACTTATACCTATGTAGAAATACTTGCATGATGCTACCAAACATCAACACTCACTCTTAGCAAGGAAGGCATTATGCACCACTCCAAGTTTATCTTTGAATAACACAAACTTCCCTTTCACCAAGGGTTTGGTCAAAATATCTGCAACCTGCTCATCTGTGGAAATATATTGAATATTTATTTCTCCCTTATAGATATTATATATAATGAAGTGATATATAATCTCTATATGCTTGGACCTGTCATGGAATATTTGATTCTCTGAGAGTTTGATACAAATTTGATTATCGCATTATATCACCGTAGGCTCCAAATCCTAATAAAATAAACATGTAAACAATTTGCAAATTCAAACAACTTCACATACAGCCATATGTGTTTCCATATACTCTTCCTTTTCCAAAATAAGTGTTAAATAAGTCTACTTCTTGTTGAACCAAGTAATCACTATTGATCACAAGGTGAAGCAGTAGCCCAAGGTGTTATTTTTGTCTACTATAGTCCCTTCCAAATATGATTCTGTATATCCATGCAACTCCACTCCATCTCCTCCAAGATACCTCAATACATAATATAGTGTACCTCTCAAGTACCTAAGAACATGTTTCATTGTTATCCAATGCACCTACCTCAGCTCCACCTTGAACTAACTCAAGGTTTTCATGGAAAAATATATATATGGCCTAGTGTTGACCAAATACATCAAGGATCCTATCAGTTGTCTATATATCCTAGGATCCAGTAACTCTGAATATAAAGTGATGACCTTCTTCAGATTGGAAACCATAGGTGTATCCATCAGTATATAATCCTCCATATTGAATCTCCTCAAGATACTAGCTGTGCATTTTCCTTGACCAAGGAAGATCTCTCCCAATACCTGCCATACTACTAATCCCAAGAAATAATGCATCAAGACAATTTCCTTCATCTCAAAATCTATAGCTAAATATGATTTACACCCTACAATAAGATCCTCTGCACCTATGAGAAACAAATCATCTACATACAGAACCAATATGAGTGGATCATCCCCAACAATTATGAAGTAAAATTTAGGATCCACCTCACTCTTGATAAATCCCATACTCTGTAAGTATCCATCAATCCTAGAATATCATTCCCTAGTTTCCATCTTGAGTCCGTACAAGAATTTCTTAAGCCTACACACATGAGACTCTCTCCCATGTACCTCAAATCCATGAGGTTGTTCTATATATACTTCTTCCTCAATGATCTCCTTGAGGAAAAAAAATTTCACATCCATTTAATGTATCATCCACCTCATAAGTGAATCAACAGAAATAAAAGTTTGAAAAAAAACATACATGGTGACTAGAACAAATGTCTCATTTTAGTCCACTCCCTCTTTCTAGGATAACCCTCTCTCCAAAAACCTCGGCTTTAACTTCTTGATAATACCATCTGAATCATGCTTGATCTTGTAGAGCCACCTATAACTCACAATTGACTTCCCCTTTGGTCTCGACACTATGTCCCAAACATCATTCCTCACAATAAAGGTGTACTCCTCTACAATGGAATCCTTTCATACTTGTTGATATGTTTCTTCCTCAAAAACGGAAGGCTCAGCATCAATGATGCTACTCATAAGTGTCATATAGTTCAAAAACTTCTTCATAGACCTTCACTCTCTAACAACACTCCAAGGATCCTCACTAGTATCCCTCAATGTCTATAATAGCCACTTGAGTTTCTTGACAGGTCTAGAAGGTGATAACTCCTTCTCCCCACCCGAAGTCCAAGTTGTTGACTATTGTTCATCCTTTAGAGCCTACCGCTCCCCGTCCTCTGTCACTATTAATGACTCTTGAGATATCCTTGATGCCAAGTTCTCCTAGAACTTAACATATCTAATCACAATTGTCTTCCTTTTCACTAGAATGAATATTCTATAATACTTAGAGGTATTGATGTACCCCACAAATATACCTTTTTTTCCTAAAGGCTTCAGCTTCGTCCTCTTCTCCACATGCACATGGATGTAGATTGGAAAACCAAAGATCGTCAAATGTCATGTCTCTAGCTGCACTCCTGAGAATTCCTCAATTGAAGTCTTGTCCCCAAATATCCTATGAGGACTCATGTTTTCAACATATATCATCGTGGTATATCCCTCTACCTAAAGAAACATAGGCAACTCCTGGTCATGTATTATAGTCTTGGCAGAACCGATGATGGATCGGTTCTCTCTCTCCACGACCCCATTTTGTTGAGGGTTGTATGAGACTTTCAACTCCCTCTTGATCCCTACCTCATTGAAAAAATCCTTGAAGTCATTGGAGGTGTACTCTCCCCCATTATCTGACCTCAGTACCTTGATCTTCTTCCATGTGTTGTTTTCCACCTAAGCTATAAACTCTTAAAACTTACTGAAGACCTCATCCTTGGTATTCATAAAGAATACCTAGGTTTTCCTAGAAAATTCATCAATGAACATCACATAGTATGATTCTCCCTGTACCGATGCTACTGACATCGGCCCACTCAGATATGAATGTATAATATCCAAGATCCCCTTGGATCTACTCTCGTTGCTTGGAAAAATATCCTTGGAATTCTTTCCAAGTGCACACTCTTTGTTGCTCAATATTGAATTATGGAAGACCTCCATAAATCCCACTTGGGATCAAAAATGATCTCTAGTGTAGTTCTCTCAACCTCCTATGTCATTTCTCACATAGGTTGTCACTGTCATGTACCAAATCCTAAACTTGTATAAACTGCCCTCTCTAACCCCAATGACCATTGTTATGTCTGAGCCATATTTCTCTATGTTGGCATGTTTTATAGGAAGATTGTGCTTAACATTGATGGCAAGAACAGCAGTGATGATGGCGAACAGGAAAAGCATGAGCTTAGGAGGAGAAGCGAACAGTATGCAGAGATCAAAGCTCAAAAGGAAAAGTGTAAGCTCAGGGTGAGAAGCCTCAGCAGTCGTCCGATCAATAAATTGATCGTGTTGATCATCTAATATTATGGGTGTTGGTCATATGAGTGACCATGGGCTTGAGGACCATTGGAGGATCATGACTATCGGATATGCAAGACATTTCAATGACAGGGATGAATCATAAAGAGCAAAAGAAGAATTAAACAACTCGCAAGTTCTAATCCCGCAATTGGTCTAGATCGTCAGATCTCATAAACCCAAATATCAATGATTATGGTTGATCTAACAAATGATCATATTAAGTTGGATTAAGTTGTGACCATTGGATGTGCAATCTCCAGATCAATGGTAGGGATAGATTGCGGAGATCGAAAGGAGAATTAAATATTGTGTTATTTCCAATCCCGCAATTATTCAGGACCATCAGATGTTATAACCTCGAAGATCGACGATTGTGGTTGACTCACCAACAGTGCACAACTTCAAATTATGGAGTTTTGGTGATGAATTAAATCACTTGCAAGTTGTGTTTCCACAACCTTCCTTGATCATTAATCTGCTTCGAGTGTCTTCACAACCGTTGGATCACTTTAAGGTGGAAGGACAGGATAAGCTAGAAGAGCAACACCGAAGATAGATCGAGCCATTGATCTAAGACTATGATCGATGAACACCATTTGGTTCACGTCAAAAGTTGTGAGGAGATTACTGTTCAGGGAATCTCACTTTGGAAGAATTGGCAACTTGAAAGTTGAATTACCCAAAGCCCAAAAATACGAAAGCAATAAGGACCATCGGATATGGAGAAAATGCGATGATCCTTGGATCACGTTAAGTGCAAGGATAGGATAAGCAAGGGCTGATATTTGAGATCTCAATCACCTAAATTTTCTTCAGTCATCGAATTGAATTAAATGGAAGGATAGGATAAGGAAACATGGAGAGTCGTTGGATTTAATCCAAAGCAAAGTTGCATCACAGACAGATTGAGTCATTGATCTAAGATCTTGATCCAATGAACATCATTCATTTCAGATCTAAATATGTGAGGAGGTTACACTCCAGAAAAATCTCATTTCAATAATTTAGTTTAAGATTTGAAATCCCCGAAGCCAGGAGAGCCAGAGAGCCAAAATACATTCTTGACCATCGGATCATCCAAAGTAAATCTCAGTCGTCAAATTGTATGAAGAAGATCTCAAGTGTCATATCGTCCGAAGTGAATCTGGGTCGTCTGATCCAGAGCATCAGTTTCAGATTTGAAATCCCTAAAGTCTGGAGAGATGGAGAGCCAAAATACATTCTCAATCGTTGAATCATCCAAAGTAAATCTTATTCATCAGATATTTCGAAGAATATCTCAAGCATCAGATCGTCTGAAGTGAATCTGGGTCATCTGATTCAGAGCCTAATTTTGAGATTTTAGATTTCAAAAGTCTGGAGACCCAAAGGAGATCTCGATCATTGATCGAGAAAGGGGATGTAGAACCGTTGATCTGGTTGAAAATTCAAATTCTTGAAGTGGAAATAGATCCACTGATTGATAAGGATAGGTGTTCGCAGATCATCGACTCAAAAAGATTGGCGTATGGAAGAAAGAAGGGTTTGAGATTTGAAAATCCCAAAGCATGGATCATGAAATAAATCACGGTTGTTGATTTAGGAAGGTTGGATATGATCCATAGATCGTGAAAGAATAAATCTAAACCATCCATTCAAGAGCACCATTAAATATCATGAGATCGATGGTCCCATCGCATTGCAGGGTCAGAACATGCTCATGTATTAATTTTTTGTGAGCGGGCCACAATCAAAACCACGGTATCACCAAAGGCATATGTGGAGATCTGTAGTGAATTTCAGGGTAAAAATCAGACTACCCCCAAACCACCTTTGGTCGCACCTGCAATCACAAGGTCACATGAGAGCATTGCCCAAGGTCACATTAGTGGAAGATAGGGGAAGGATCTAGCGCTGCTAGGCTCCACATCAAAGGTTACACATTGAAAATTCAAAAAGCCTCTGCGTGTATAATCCAATGGCRTTCATMAAACTTAATCTAATCGAAGGGTTTTTGTTTCMCTTCATGGTTTCTTGATCAGTTACGATTCAGTTACACTAACTGAATCATTATTTTGRGGCATTGGAATCATGGCTCTTCAGCGTTCTRAGATTMTTGACATGGGTGTTGGATATTCARAGAGTAATGGATGATGAGGGCATGAATAAAAGAAAKATTCCATGATAGAGGAAGGTTTTTKTTTCTTGGTAAAAAAAAATTAAYTGTATGTGATCAAGAAAAYAGGAGAAACAGAGTGTGAAAGATGCAGAGATGAAKAACATAAGYTGGACAGAGAAAAAATGGTGAAAACATCAGACTRTACGAGAACTTAAGTGTAAGAATATGCGAGCAGTAACACACTGATGCAGGCAAAGCAGAGAAGTGTATCTGAATAGTGATGACACTGGTAAGCCATTGATAAATACTGTGTCACTRTAATAAATTTCAGAAAGCGAAGATTTATATCTCAAGGTGGTAGGGTGGTGCTAGGGAGGACTTTTTTCCTCAAAGTTTCAAGTGGGTGCTTGAACACAGRGAGTTGTAGCTTCCATCTGGTTGCATCCAAAAAAACTAGGGTGGTAGGGTGGTAAGGAAGAACTATTGTTCTATGTTGTATAGGTYGGTSCATGTGTGACTAGAAGTTGGTGCTTCCATCTAGTTGGTTCTGGAACACTCAGGGAGTTGGTGCTTCCTTCTAGTGGGTGCTAGAGAAACCAGAGAGTTGGTTGTCTCAGTAAGTTGCAGCTTGTAAAACAGAGGTGGTAGCCTCACATTGAGCTAGTGATCAAAGATAGATGATGTATAGAACATAAAAAGACTGCCTATCATTCGAAGAATAAGAGGTTTTCTCCCTTTATGGGTTTCTTCAGAAATATTTGTCTATGTATAATTCATGTGTGTGATTGATGTTGAATTCTCTATTGTTTACTTCCCTAAATTATTGTGATCATCATTGAGTGTTCTATAATGAGTTTAAAATGGGTATAATTGTTTAAGCACAGTAACAAATGATTCACCCCCCTCTCAGTTGTCTAACACTCTAGATGTATGAGTACTTTCCCTCTCTGAAAATTAATGGAAAACCCCATTTCCTCCAAAGTTGAGACTGAGAACGAATTATTCTTTAGTCCTGGTACATAAATCACATCCTGAGTATCCAACAAACCTCCTAACCTGAGTTGGAACATAATTTTTCCCTCTCCCTTCACTGCATACTTGGCATCTTCACCAAGCTCCACATGAACATATGAGTCCATCTCCATAAAACTACTAAATATATCTTGTGCTTCTATCATATGATGAGATGCACCATTGTTCAATAATCATGCACTCCTGGTAGTTGTGTTGGTAGAAAGACAATAAATTAGTGAGAAATCCTTCTCAAAATTTTATGCAAACTCATTTAGTTACGTCTCTCTTGATATTGTTGTATGTGTCTTTCCTCTTCCCTTCTTCTTATCTGGGAAATGAGATGCATAATGCCCATTCTTATGACATGAGAAGCACTTGATTTTACTCAATCCCTTATTCTTACATGGCTATGATGATCCTCCATCATTGTTACCCTTCTTGTTAGAATTCTTTCATTCATCCTTACTTGTCTTACTGACAAGGGACAAGTTCTCATTACCACTTCCCTACTTTTTTCTCTTAGACACCTCCAGAATATATTCCTGGATGAAATCATCCCAAAGTCTTTACCAATATGGGAGATGTTCTCGAGCATAGAATTTCTTGACAAATGGTTCCCATGACTTGGGAAGACCATTCAATGCCACATTCACGATCTCTATGTCCTCTATTTTCTCCCCTATGGCTGCAAGATGATCACGTTCTTGAGTGATCCTCATGAAATAGCTGGTAATATTTTCATATATATACATTTTCATAGATCTGAGTTTATTTCATAAGACTAGCTTCTATTATGTTAGTGCTCTCGAATAAACCTATCAAGGCATCAAACATCTCTTTGGTCATATTCTTCTCATATTAGTGAGGAAATAGGTGATCCTTCACTAAATCCAAGATAACCCTCTCATCTTTGATCTCCTTCTTTTGGTGAGCTGCCAAAGATGTCAGATATGTTGGTGGAGAAACTACTTTGTCCACTATATCTGAAAGGTCATATTCATTTAATGTCAAAGTCACTCTTTATTTCCAATATAGGAAGTTGGATTCTCCATCCAATCTATGTTCAACTCTCAGAGGTGCTAATGCCATCACTTAGAGTTGATAAAATTCCCTGGAAATAACATGCTACTAAAATTTCCATTGTAATTACCTATATGACCCTATATGCACCTATCACCACTGAAACTTGTGTATGTACGCGACTTCCCTTACTAAAACCCGTGTATGTACATGCATGTGCTTACTGAAACCCATGTATACCTTATTGTATCCAAACAAACCCGTGTATGTACATGATTTTTCCTTCTTCAACTTGCATAGAACTCTATACGACTGCAAAGCCCTAGTTCTTCCTCAGTACTATTGTTTCCGTGAAATCTAACCCTTGATTTCTAACTACTGGTTATGAATTTTCTAAGTTATCCTTGCAAATATGATAGATATTCTATCAACAGTTATGGATATGAGATCTCGCTTCATCTTAGAGTGACTTCTTTGACACCATGTTGAAGTTCCTTACTCTGGCACCTAGTTATCTGGTTATTAGTAATTTCCTTGTTGTAAATCAAATCAACAGTTCACAAAACTACATTGTTGAAATATTCAACTCAAATAAATATAGTAGAAGAAACACTGGAAACCAAAAATCTCATCCATAATACACAAAGATATTATTCCCATCAACTAAGCTTATCATTCAAATAAATTCAAAGCTTACAAGGGCTCTCATACCTAGGATAATGGCCCTATACAAAGAATTGAACAGTACATGCAAACCCTAGAAATCTTTTTGTTTTTGTATAACCTTTTACTTTGACGCTTCCCAAGATGTACGTGAATTTCCTTAAGAAAACTCATGTATATGCGTCTGTCTCCATTGAGACCCACATACACACACTCAAATATTGCACAGAACTATGTACAATGTGACCCTACTACTATGGGTCCAATCAGTTGAAACCCACTTGCAAATTCCCCTATTTTGTCTTCTCCCTGACCCGATCTCTAGATGGAAGTCCTTCTCCATTGTTAGGAATCTTGAGAGAGGAAAAAACTCAATTCTTTACTTAACGTTAGATCTAGCAAATGGGAGAGAGGTGAATCAATAAATGGAGCTGAAATTTGGTATTTGGCGTTTTTCTGTCCGAATGGACCCGTGAAGAAAATTACAGTTGTAAGCCCTTGACTCTCCATAGCTTAATGTGCACATGAGATTTAGAAGAAAAAAAAAAAAATTCTCTCCCAATATATTTTTTTCTTGTAGCAACCACATTTTCTGTCAATGATGAATGTACTTAAAAGATGGCTTCAAATTTGCTCCTAACCCCGGCAGAGACCACTTTGCATTCTAGGCTTCGAGCTATGTTCCAGGATTCAAACTGCTTTCCCTGACCAATATTTGATCTTTGAACCATAATTTTCACTTCAAAGGGGGGACTGGTCATCATTTCATGAGCATTATTGAGTCAAATTTGGAAAGTTTGACAAATTGAAGGAAAATTGTAATTTGTAATTAAAGTGTTGATAAAAGTCTAGTGAAATACTCTATCAATGTATTTTTAATCAAGGCTATAAGAGGGTTGATCCAGATTTTATGAGCATAACGAAATGAATATAGATTATTAACAGGTGCTTAACATAAAATAACATAGATAAAGTAAAACTGGTTTTCTATTCAATAACGAAAAAAGATGAAACTGTAAAATGCAGCAGAAACAAGCTTGTTGAAATGGTGGCGGATTATCTCTGAGAAGAGATGTGGCGGCAATGCGCATTCGCAAGAAGAAGGTTACAATGAGGCTCTGAAGGCCTTTTTACAATAAGAAAGAATTACAAAAACCCTATACATCCAAAAACCTAACCCTGGGAGATGAAGCGCCAAAAGTCATGTGGGCCCTGTTTGGGTAAGTTAGTACATCAACTTCCTGGGGTCGTAACTTTTGCATACGATCTCCGTTTTAGGCGTGTGATAGCCCGTTGGAAAGGTATCATTGAGGAGATTCATTTTGGGGTCTCAATCATTCCTTTGGATATCATTGAGGAGCTCAATCCCGAAAAACCTTCATTTAGGCCCTCAAAATGGCCCCGGAAGTTAAAACTGCTAAAAATAGTAAATTGCTAAAATTGTCAGAAAACTGTTTTGAGCCAATTGGAAAAGGTGGGTGGCCACCAATATCCATATGGATCAATCCTCCTTCCTTAGGAAGAAATGGTCTCCATTGCATTGAGGTCCCCCATCAGATGAGGAAATTTCTGCTGAATTTGGCCTCGGGTGAGCCACTTGCCTTGGTGCAAGAGTTGCCCTGCTTTGACAACTCGATAAAGTTGGATCCTTTGTTGTCAAGTTCCCTTGATATATATGTCCACAATCTGATCATTGGATTCCTATTGTAGGCAGTCAGGGTTGAGATCTGTTGGTTTTAGTTGTTCTTCTACTTCTGAGGTGTCCAATAATGGTGGGAAATAAGGGCGAAGGAGATCCACGTTGAACACTGGGTGCAGACCAAGGAAAAGAGGAATGTTGAGCTCAAAAGAATTATCCCCCATGGCCTTGGTGGTAGTGTACATCCCATAACAGAGTGTGCAAAGCTTCCGATGGGGTCCTGTAAGGCGTTATTTCTACAAGTGCAACCAAGCTTTGTCGCCCACCTGAAACTTATGCGGCACCCGATGTTGATCATGGCGTTGTTTGTACTTGTCATTGGACTTCTGTAGGATATCCTGAACCTGTTGGTGGATTTGATGGATATTCTCAATGAACTGGGTGGCTTTGTGAGCTTCAGTTGGAGCAGGAGATGAGTCAATCGAGGTGACCGCAAGGAGAAGTGCAACATCTATGGGTCCCAATGGTTGGAATCCCAACCCCACTTGAAAGGGGTTGTGGTCGGTTGAGCTATGTAGGGATCAGTTGTAGCTATGTTGGACATATGGAAGGCTCTCATCCCATGTGTGAGGGTGCTTTGAATTATACATGCGAAGGATATGCACAACCTCGGTTTGGTCATCTGTCTAGGGGTGGAAGGTCGTGGATTTGGTGAGCTTGGTGTCCAGCAATGACCAGAGGCTCGACCAGAATGTGCTGAGAAATCGACTATCCTAATCTAAGACAATGGTTTGTGGGATTCCAAAATGTACCCAGACTCGTTCAAAGAAGAGCTTGGCAATGGCCTCTACTATGATGCTCTTCTTGCAGGAAACCAAAATCGCCATCTTAGAAAAGCGATCAACAACCACAAAAACACAGTCATTTCCTCGCCTGGTGGTTGGGAGGCCCAACATGTAGTCCATTGAGATGGATTCCCATGGCCTGTCAGGAGTATGAAGAGGGGTGTACAGGCCCTGTTTCTTAGTGGTCGGTTTGGCAATAGCACAGGCAGTGCAGGACCTAATATACTTGTTGACCTCCTGTCGAAGTTTCGGCCAATAGAAATGTTTTTGTAGCATCGCCGCTATATTTTCAATGCCTAAGTGTACTGCCACCCGACTGTAGTGGGCTTCCTAGATCAGCTTCACTCGCTCACTTGATGGAACATAGATATGGCTTAGACAACACAATAACCCATCCTGAAGATGGAAATTATCGACAATTGTGTTTGCACCCAACATTTGGTAGGTGGTGGCGAAGTCAGGCTCTGTCTCATAGAGTTGGGGCCATCCAAATGTCTCATGGCCGCAAGAGTCTAGCACTGTGGCGAGTGCCACGACTGGTGGTATGCTAAAGAAATCAACGATGCGATTGGTGCTTCATGTTTTATACTTGATGTTGAGGTGGAATTGCTGCAAGTATGTGGACCACTTTTGATGGCATTCATTCTGCAATTTTCCCTGCGTCCGCATGAACTGCAGTGGCTTATGATCAGTGTGGATGACTGTCTCCTTCCCAAGAATGTAATGTCTCCACTAGAGGCATGCTTTCACAATGGAGTACATTTCTTTGTCATAAGTAGGGTACTTGTGGATAGAAACTGACAGTGTCTCACTATGATAGGCCACGGGGTGGCTGTGTTGAGTGACAACAGCGCCCACAGCAGAGTCTGAAGCATCTGTCTCGATCTCAAAAGGATGTTGTAGGTCTGGTAGTGAAAGTATTGGGGCTGAGCATAAGCACTACTTCAAATCATCGAACTCATGTTGTTGGGATTGGCCCCACACAAATTTCACCTTACCACCACCTCTATTTATTTGGCTGAGGGCCCATGCAATATGGGAGAAACCCAACACGAACCTGTGGTAGAAATTGGCAAGGCCCAAGAAGCTTTGAAGCTCAATGAGTGTTTTTGGGGCTGGCCAGTCACGGATGACTTGGATATTGGCTGGATCCACATGTACACCATGTTGATCAATGATGTAGCCCAGGTAATGGACCTTGTCTTTGCCGAAGGAGCATTTTTCCAAGTTCGTGTATAGCTTGTGCTGCCGCAGGGTGTGCAAAACCTGTTGAATATGTTGCAAGTGTTCAGCCCATATCTTTCTGTAAATTAGAATGTCATCCAGATACACCACTACAAAAGTATTCGTGAATGGTCACAGGATATTATTCATCATCCTCATGAAAGTGGCTGGAGCATTTTTCAAACCAAAGGGCATGACCAACCATTCAAAAAGACCTTCCTTTGACTTGAAGGTGGTCTTCCATACATATGTCTATTCTATCGAGACCTGGTGGTAGCCAGACTTCAGATCAATCTTACTGAAGTATTTGGCCCCCGTGATTTGATCAAGGAGGTCATCGATTCGGGGAATTGGGTACCGGTTTCTGACTGTGATTTTATTCAAATCCCGGTAATCAATATAAAGTCGCCAAGTTCCATGTTTCTTCTGTACCAGCACGATTGGGCTCCCACAAGGTGATGAGATGGGGTGGATCTTCCCCTTGTGGAGCAGTTCTTGGATCTATCACTTGATCTGCTCATTCTCTAACAAAGAGCAGTGATAGATTGGCCCATTGGGTAGCGGTGCGTCGGGGGTCAGATCGATGGGGTGCTTGACTTGGCAGTGCAGAGGTACCCCTGTAGGTGAGGAGAAGATATCCGAGTATTCTTCCACGACCTTATCTACTTGCTTCTTCTGTGTGGAGAGGTTGGTCACAAAGACCCTAGATGTGGCTGTGAGATTTTTGTTATTCTGAGAGTGAATCACGAAGAAGACAAACTTCCCCATCTGAGAGATGACCTTCCTGCATTTCTTAGTAGAGATCAAGGAAATAGCACTACGTGGGGATGCCTTGGGTATCCTGTACAATTTCCTGTTCAAAGTAATAATAACACTACGAGGCCTAAACTCATATACAACATGACATTTCCATAAATAAGGTTGGACCAAAAGAACATCACAAACTTTGAGAGGATCAACATCACACAATACCTCATCTTTGAAGGGCTTGATGTCGTACGATAGTCAGCACTGTTGTTTGACGCGGAGATCGCTTCCTTGGTGGAGCCATCCAATGGTGTATGGTTGTGGGTGCAGCATTGTTGGCAAGGCCAACCACTTGACAACCTCTGCTGAGATGAGGTTCTTCTAGCTACCACTATCAATGATGAAGTGTAATGGGGTGCCTTTTACCCACATTTGTGAATGGAAGAGGTGCTCTCCTTCTTCTAGCTCGTCTGGTTCACCAGGATGGAGCTTGGTGGTATCAATGGTGGCACTAGGTTCCGCATCAATGATCCATCTTCCCCTTTCTAGTTCTGGCTTAGAGTCATAATTTGCATATGATTCAGAGGCTTTCACTTCGGCCACCAACGACTACTTTGAGTGATAGTCAGCAGTGTTATGCCAAGGGATCTTATGGAAGTCACACCACTTCCCCGTATCTTTCTTTGTCTTTTCAGTTTCCTTTGCTTGTGGCTTGGACTAGTTGTCCTGATACTGTCCATCTTTTCTCTGTCCTTTTTTCAGTGGGTTGGGCCCACCCTTTCCTGGCTTTTTTCGTGAGGGGATCCCAGGCCCAAATTGTCGCGTCTTTTTTTTTAGCTTCTGCTCGATTTTGACGGCATATCGGTAGGCCGCGCCCAAGGACGAGATGTCCAAAAATTCCATTTCGGTTTGGATGTATCTATGCAGAGCACCATGATACTTGAGCACCAGATGTCTCTCTGAATATTTGATACCCAACTTGGTGCGCAAGGTATGGAAGATATTTGTGAAATCTGGCACTGCTTGGTCTCTTTCTTGCCGTAGTGTCGTCCATTTGGTATACAGGTCATCATAAATTCCGACAAGGTAGTATTGTTCCTTAATAGCATCCCTGAAGGATTCCCAGGTGGTCGTGACTGAAAATAATGAGGTTTCCTCTATTTCATTTTGCTCACAGAAAGTTTCCCACCAATCTTTGACATGGGGAACGGCTTTGAGGAGCGCAAAAGTAATCTTTTCTTTATTCAAAAAGTTATGGACAGAAAAATACCCTTCTAGTAGATTCAACCACTTTTCTATAGCATCTGCATCTATCTGACCTTCAAATATAGGAATATCAAAGTTTATTTGTACCTTGAAGGGGGTGGCGCCTCCGCTCGAAGAAGATGTGTCGCATGTTGGTAATCGTTGAAGGATTTGCGTGAAACTATCCATCATCTCATTCCTCTATTGCGTGAGGGATTCCTCAATCAACAGTTTGAAAGGATCTCTTGTCCCATCATATTTCTTTTCTCCTACTATGGGAGGTCGCTTAGGCGTGCGAGAGCTTCTTTCCTCAAGAGAAACAAGCTCGAGACCCAACTCTTTGTACTCCGACCTCGTTGGGCACATGCACTAAGATGGCAAGGAGCAGACCGCTCTGATACCACTGATCCATATTTTATGAGCAGAATGAAATGAATACAAATTATTAACAGGTTCTTAACACAAAATAATAGAGATATATTAAAACTGGTTTTCTATTCAATAACGAAAAAAGTTGAAACTCTAAAATGCAACGGAAACAAGCTTGTTGGAGTGGTGGCGACTTATCTCTTAGAAGATATGTGACGGCAACGTGAATTCGCAAGAGGAAGGTTACACTGAGGCTCTGAAGGCCTTTTTACAATAAGAAAGAATTCCAAAAACCCTAGACATCCAAAAACCTAACCCTAGGAGATGAAGCGCCAAAAGTCATGTGGGCCCCATTTGGGTAAGTTAGTACATCAACTTCCTGGGGTCGTAACTTTTGCATACGATCTCTGTTTTAGGCATGCGATAGCCCATTTGAAAGGTATTATGGAGGAGATTCATTCATTTTGGGGGATCAATAATTCCTTTGGCTATCATTGAGGAGCTCAATTCCGAAAAACCTTCATTTAGGCCCTCAAAATGGCCCCAAAAGTTAAAACTGCTAAAAATAGTAAATTGCCAAAATTGTCAAAAAACTATTTTGAGCCAGTTGGAAAAGGTGGGTGGCC
>JZKD02S0357959.1:0-11107 GCA_000966675.3 Picea glauca | reverse complement strand
AGAAAAATTGGCTAGATATTTTTTTTACTGCCTAAAATAAGTTCTTCGTGATTACATGAGTTGGATCCTTGATCCTATGATCGGTCAAGCATGATTCCTCACTCCTAGGTGTTGAGTTTCTGATTCTATGAACAACCTCACAGATTTGCAGCTGATTCTCATTAATTTCCTTTAACTATGTATTGAGTTTGACCACGTGTTGACCAGTGGGTGTCGAATGCTATGGATATGGAAAAATATATAAATTACCATCTCGTGATGTCAATGAAGTGCCTCAAAGTGGAACTTCTTCATTTGAGTGATGCTAACCTTCTATTCCTATAATAAATCATATAACAGGGTTGATTCTTGTAATAGTTGAATGGTAGGAAATGTGTTGCAAACATAGATTTTAATACTATTTACAAGAAAAAATAAGACTTGATCACAAAAAGACAACTTATTACCTTGTTTGTATCCACTATGCCATTAGTTAGAAGTGGGAAAAAATAGAGATTTTTAGGATCAGAATGGAGATGAATGGACCTGGTGAAAGGGTCAAAACTAGCACCCAACATCTCCCTTGGATAGAGGATATTGCATGTCCTCGTGCATTTTTATCCTAGGATAATTGTTGATTCAAAATTTCAAAACTGTGTTCTTTTCTCCTGAATTGTCTTCTAATTCTGGAACAATAGATGTGGAAGATCCTTTATTTTTGGTCTTATACTTCCTTGACTTGTCAGACAACCTCTTGTTCTATTGTCTAATCTTCATATTCTGATCATATGACTTACCTGCATCATGTTTCAGGGATTTATACTTATTTTTAAGTCCACCATATTTCTCTCTTTATTGGGCACTTTGTTCTTTAACTTTCTCGTTCTTTATGTTTATGACCCCATCTAAAGTCTCCAGTTCTTGAATAGTTTTCTTCCGTTTGATTTTCTTCTTTTTAACTTGACAGTCAGATCATTAATGATAGCCTTTGTATTAGCACCTTGGATTTCCTCATCAGGAATTTCTTCAAATAATGGTAATTCCTCCAAAACATATTCTGCATTTAGAATTTGTTCCTCTTCAACAACTTGTGGTTTAATTATATCTTCTTTAGCTTCCATTGAACTTCTTGTTCTAGGATTTTTAGGCTAGATTTGGTAAAGATGCCTCTTCAATTTCCTTTTTTGTTATCTTTGAAATTTTTTCTTGTTGATTCACTTGTTCTCTTCATGTCATTCCCCTGTTAATACTTTATGTTGCTGCCAACAAATGCTTGGACGCTAATTTTTTGTTTCTATTAACTGTTCTTGCTGGGATTTCCTTCTGGGAAGAATCAAAATCTATTTCTATTAACTTTTGTTTACCCTTGTTTCCTGATTTTGCAGACAAAATTTCTTTAGGGGATTGAGTTACCTTCTCTTTTGAATTCTACTTGGTTTTGTCTATTGATTTTGCTATAAAAAAATTAGGGGCCCGAGGCCCTTTTTGCTTGGATTTTTGTTTTTCATATGGCTTAGGTTTCGAAGGGCTATCCTTCTTAGATATTTTCAAACCCTTATCTATTTGTTTCTTCTTATTTTTAATTCTTGTAATTTCTGACTTATGGTTTACATGTTTTTCATCTGCCTCTGATTTTTAACTAGATGAACCAATTTCCTGAAAATTATTTCTTGATAGAAACTCTTCCCAAGTTTGACTCAATTTCTCCAACTTATCCAACACAATGAGCTTAATTAAATCATGATGATAGAGAAATATTTTTTTGTTTGGCAGATTTTTCTGAACTATTTCTACCATTTTTGTAATACTTTTCAATAGAAAATAGGGCATATTGATTTATTTTATTTTTATCTTTCAAATGTTGTAACAATCCAATGTGGTAGAGAAAAATTATGTTGTACTTTCCTTCACAAGTTAAATATTTATGGATGAAAAAGGCCAGGTCTTTCCATGGGTCATCGAGCCAACTCCTCGAAACGCCTTTTGTCTAGCCTATACTCTTATGAGTCTTATTCAGAAAAGATGCTCATCCTTTTCCTTTCATTTGTTGGATTTTAAACCAATTTTTCCCTTTCTTTCCAAGCACGTGATCATGGCCAACGATTCCTCTGTAAGCATAATTTTTTTGTCACCAATCCTAATTGTTATTCCATTGAATGTTTCAATGAACGCAATGGTTATTGATACATTGTGCCCCTAAAATTTCTCAAACAATTGCAATAACCCTACTATCTGAAAGACAATCTTCCATGTGGGAAATTCATCAAGTCATGTTGTACCTTGTGGCTCATATCAGATCACAAAACGAACTACTATTTTCCCCACTCTATTTGATGAATTTGTTAGGTGTTAGGTTTGAATCCTTACAACAAGCAGAGGTAAAGGGAAACAGAAATGGAATATAGGCGGAGATTGCAAAGCGACAAGAAAAAAGTGGAAGAAATGGGCGGAAATATTCATTGGATCTACCTTAATACTTGCAGTTGAAACATGATGACCAAGAACAATGCCTTCAATATACATCATAAAAAAAAAATCATTGCTTAAGGCAAGGCTTGTTTCTTGACACCTATTTAAAACTTTTTCCAAGTTATCTAAGGCTTCCGCAAAATTATCTCCATAAACTAAAAAATCGTCCATGTACACCTCTACACAATAGTCTATTAAATCAACAAAAATAGCCAAGACTACCCTTTGGAATGTGGTAGGTGCATTACAAATTCTAAAGGGTAATACCTTGTAGGAACAAGTTCCCCAAGGACACGTAAATGTCATTTTGTCTTAGTCTTCAGGTGTTATCCTTATTTGGTTATAGCCACTGAAACCATCGAGGAAAGAAAAGTATTTATTTCCAGCCAATGTGTCTAGGAGTTGGTCTATGAAAGGTAGAGGGAAGTGGTATTTTAATGTGGCTTTGTTGATTTCTTGGTAATCTACACATACCCGCCATTTTCCTTTTTTTTGTGAACTATTACCAAGGGTGAAACCCAGTGGCTATCTAATATAGGGTAGATGAAATCTACGTCTAATAATTTTTTAAGCTCCCCTTTTACAATGTCTTTTAAGGTTGGGTTCATTCGTCTGTGCGGTTTTCATAATGATTTGACATTTTCTTGTATATATATGTGATGGGTGCAAGTATCTGTATGAACACACTACATGTCAGTGTATTCCCAAGAGAAATCTTTAGAAAAATTATGTAAAAGAAAAATTAATTGTTTATGTTGTAGCTCATCAAGATCTGACACGAATTTATGCAGGAACGCAACAAGATACATAAATAACCATGAATACAAAGATGCAGTGGAAATAACACTTCATTTCATTAATATCAAAGAACTGAAATTTGTTTACAGACAGAATAGAAATCAACTAGTTAGGGTGCACGTATCTTATCTCTGAGAAGAGATGTGGTGGCTACAGGCCTTTGAACTCTGTGTTACAATGAGGCTCGAAGATCTATATATTATTGAGAAATAAGGGAAACCCTCAACATCCAAAAACCTAACCCTTGGAGATGAAATGCCAGAATATGGTCCCCGTCGGGGTAAATTGGTACATCAATTTCTCGGGGTCGTAATTTTTGCATACTATCTTCGTTTGACGCATATGATACATCGCTAGAAAGATATATCTGAGGAATGAAACTAGTAATAGTCAAAATCATGGTCTGGAAGGAACTAATTTTCATTGGATGGTTGATGCAAAGAAAACGTTGTTTAGGGCCTCAAAACGGCTCCGGAAGTTCAGGACCCAAAAAACTGCGAAAAATAGTAAATTGTGCTACAATTAAGGAAACTGAAAAACTGAAAGAAACAATGGTGGGCGTCCAAGTGGAATAGGCGGGTAGCCACCAATATCCACCTGGATCATTCCTCCCCCCTTAGGAATCAATGGCCTCCATTGTGTTGAGTTCCTCCCTGCGATGAGGAAACTTCTGTTGAACTTGGTCCCTGGTGAGCCACTTTCCCTAGTGAAGGAGTTGGCCTGCTTTGACAACTTGATATAGATGGATCCTCTGCTGGCAGGTGTTCTTGATCTTTGTGTCCATAGTTCGATCAGTTGTGTCTTGTTCCATGCAGTCTGGGTTTAACTCTGTTGGTGTGAGTTGTTCTGCCATGTCGGATGTGTCCAATAGAGGTGGAAAGTAAGGCCGAAGGTGGTCCAAATTGAACACTGGGTGAAGACCAAGGAATGGTGGGACACTGAGCTCGAAGGCATTGTCCCCTATAGCCTTGGTGATGGTGTATGGCCCATATCTAAGCGAGAAAATCTTGTGTTGGGGTCCAACGAGGCGCTCCTTCTGCAAATGTAGCCACACTTTGTCACCCACCTAGAAGTTGTGTTGCACCCAATGTTGATCATGTCATTTATTGTACTTAGCATTGGCTCTGTCGAATATGTCATGAACCTGTTGGCGAATGTGTTGAATGCGCTCAATGAAGTTGTTCTCCTTGGTAGCTTCAAACTGGACATGAGACGAATCATCCTGAGTAGCTGCAAATGGTATGGCTATGTCAATGAGACATAGTGGCTGGAATCCCAAGCCCACCTGAAAGGGGTTGTGGTCAGTTGATCTGTGGAGGGCCTAGTTATAGCTATGTTGTACATAGAGGAGGCTCCCATCACATGTGTGGGTATGCTTTGAGTTGTACATGCGCAAAATGTGTACGATCGCCCTGTTGACAACCTCTGTCTGGCCATCAGTTTGGGGATGGAAAGTTGTGGACTTGGTGAGCTTGGTGTCCAACATTGACCATAGGCTAGACCAAAATGAACTGAGGAACCTGTTGTCCTGATCTTGGATGATATACTGTGGGATCCCAAAGTGTACCCACACTCATTCAAAGAAGAGTTTAGCAGTGTATTCTACTGTGATATTCTTCTTGCAGGTCGTCGTAATGGCCATGTTCAAGAATATGTCGACGACCACGAAAACATAGTCATTGTCATGCTTAGTAGAAGGAAGGCCCAACATGTAATCAATGGATATGGATTCCCAAGGTCGACTAGGGATAGGCAGCGGAGTATAGAGGCCTTGATTCTTGATGGTCAGTTTGGCAATGGCGCGCACTGGATCCGATGTACTTCCCGACATCATGTCGAAGGTTTGGCCAATAGAAATACTTCTATAGTATTTCCACTGTTTTCTCGACCCCGAAATGCCCAGCGACCCGACTATAGTGTACTTCCCAAATCATCTCAGCACGCTCGTTTGAAGGAACACAAAGGTGTCCCAGGTGACATAGTAGTGCATTCTGGAGGTGAAAATTTGGAACTCGGTTACCCTCCAAGAGCGTCTTGTATGTGTGGCCAAAATATGAATCGCTCTTGTAGAGAAGCGGCCAATCAGAAATCTTGTTCCCACAAGATTTGAGCACGGTGGTTATCGCCACGATTGGTGGTCAGCTGAGGCAGTCTGCAACATTATTGGTGTTTCCCTTCTTGTACTTGATGTTCAAATGAAACTATTGCATATATGTGGACCACTTATGATGGTGATTGGTCTACAACTTCCCTTGTGTCTGTATGAACTACAGGGGTTAGTGGTCTGTGTGGATGATCGTTTTCTTCCCCCAAAATGTAATTCTTCCATTGTCGGCAATCCAGCACAATGGAATACATTTATTTTTCATGAGTGGGATACTTTAGGACTGTGTTGGAAAGTTTCGCAGTATGATATGCCACTGGATGCCCCTGTTGAGTAATAACTGCCCCAATAGCATAGTCAGAGGCATCTGTCTCGATCTCAAATGGTTGTTGCAAGTCTGGTAATATGAGCATTGGGGCACAACAAAGGCGATGTTTCAATTCTACTAATACCTTCTGTTGATTCTGACCAAAAGAATTTTTCTTTCGCTCCTCCCTTGGTGACTTGACTCAAGGGCCAAGTGATATGAGAGAATCACAACACGAACCTGCAGTAGAAATTAGCAAGACCCAGAAAGTTGTGAAGATCTATTAGAGTGGTCAGGGCTGGCCAATCCTGGATAACTTGGATCTTGGTTGGATCCACATGCACCCCACGTTCATCAATAATGTATCACATATAATGAACCTGGTTCATGCCAAAAGTGCACTTCTCCAAATTGGCACACAACTTGTGTTTCCACAGTGTTTGGAGGACCTATCGGATGTGGTGGAGGTACTCTTCCCAAGTTTGGTTGAAGATCAGGATGTCATCCAAGTACACTACTACAAATGAGTTGGTGAATGGTCACAAGATGTCGTCCATAAGCCTCATGAAGGTTGTGGGAGCATTCATCAACCTGAAAGGCATGACCAGCCATTTGAAAAGGCCCTCCTTGGCTTTGAAAGCAGTCTTCCACACATCAGACGGTTCGATTGGTACCTCATGATACCCAGACTTCAAGTCGAACTTGTTGAAATATTTCTCCCCTTCGAGTTGGTACAGAAGGTCATCAATATGTGGGATCAGGTACCTATTCCGAACAGTGATCTTGTTCAATGCTCAATAGTCAATACAGAGTCTCCAAGTCCCATCCTTCTTCTACACCAACACGATCGGGCTTCCACAGGGCGATGAACTTGGCCAGATGTGACCTTTCTGCAGAAAATCTTGAATCTTCCTCTTGATTTCATCGTTCTCCAAAACAGAGCATCGATAGAACTGTCCATTGGGCAGTGACGCACCTGGGTTTAGATCGATGGGGTGCTTGACCTAACAGTGCAGAGGCACCCTTGAGGGCGAGGTTAAGATGTCTCGATACTCCTCCATGACCTTGTCCATTTGTTGTTGTCGTGCGGAGGAGCCCTGTCTGAAGGTCGTGGCCACATTCTTCTTCTTTCCCTCAGGGCGGATCATCAGGAAAACAAATTTCTCAGTTTTGGAAATGATCTTACTGCATTGTTTTGCAGTAACCAAAGATATAGTGGCAGGCGGTGGTACCTTTGGTATCCTGTAAACCTTATTTCCCAAGGTAACAATAACAACGCGATTTCGGGACTCATACACAACATGTCACTTCCACAAGTACGGTTGGCCTAATAATACATCACAAACATCAAGTGGAGCAATGTCACATAATACCTCATTAGTGAAGGTCTTGATGTTATAGGGAAGGTGACACTGTTGGCTGATGCGGAGATCCAGTCCTTAGTGAAGCCAGCCGATGGTGTATGGTTTTGGGTGTGTTGTGGTTGGTAAGCCCAACCGCTTCACAACCTTTGCTAAAATAAGGTTATTTTGGCTCCCACTGTCGACAATGAACTGTAGCGGGGAACCCTTTACCCACATATGGGAGTGGAAGAGACGCTCCTCCTCCTCTAGATCTTCCGGTTCTTCCTTTTGGATCTTCATGGTGGAAATGGTGGCATTGGGCTCTGCATC
The DNA here is from genome assembly GCA_000966675.3 of Picea glauca. Lineage (NCBI taxonomy): Eukaryota > Viridiplantae > Streptophyta > Pinopsida > Pinales > Pinaceae > Picea > Picea glauca. The sequence continues at coordinate 3,777 of JZKD02S0357959.1, read as the reverse complement.
AATAATATTATTCCCTCTATCATTCCCCTTCTTGGGTTATGATTCATTGTCAGAGCATGCATCTAATTTAGAAGCCATCATCTCAGCCACCAGTGACTGTTTGGCCTGACACTCACTTGTGTTGTGAGTGAAGCTCTTATGGAACTCACACCACTTCCTCGTGTCCTTCTTCAGATTCATAGTGTTGTTCTTTGATTACAGCTTTGGCAGGTTGTCTTGAGCCACCATGCCTTGGATTTGTCCTTTGTTCTATGGTTTGGGGGAACCTTTCGCTTTTTTTTTATTCATATATCCAAAGTCTCGCTTCTTCTCTTTGAATTTATGCTCAATCTTGGTAGCATACTGGTATGTCGTACCAAGCGAGGAGATGTCGAGGAACTCTATTTCCTCCTGAAGTGTATCTGTGTAAAAAACTGCAGTAATTCAGCACCAAATGTTTCTATGAATATTTGATACCCAACTTTGTGCACAGGGTATGGAACAGATTCATCATCTCATGCACATATTGATCCCTTTTTTGCCATAGCGTAGTCAAATGTATGTACTTGTCCTCATAGCTTCCCACAGTATAATATTGTTCCTTGATGGTGTCTCAGAAAGAATTCCAAGTGGGTACAGCCGAGAACAGAGAAGGTTCCTCATCTTCCTTTTTCTCACAGTAGGTTTCCCACTAGTCCTTGACATGGGGGACGGCTTTGAGCAATAAAAAAATAATCTTCTTCCAGTCGGAAAAGTCATCAACCGAGAAATATCCTTCAAATATGTTCAACCATCTATCTACAACGTCTACATCTATTTGGCCATCAAATATGGGAATGTCAAATTTTACTTGTACCTTAAAAGGGTTAGCGCCTCCAGAGTGGTTATTGGATGCAGATGCGCCGCCAGTGTGCAATTGTTGAAGGATCTGGGTGAAGTTATCCATCATCACGTTCCTTTGTTTTTCAAGGGCCTCCTCAAGCAATATTTTGATAGGATATCCTGCTCCCTTGTCTTTCTTTTTGGCCCCCATGGGCGGCCATCGGGGTTTGCGAGGATGATCTTGCAAAGGTTCAACCATATCGAGCCCTAACTCCTTATACCCCGACCTCGATGGGGACATGCAAAGAAGGATCAAGAAAGAGCAGACCGCTCTGATACCACTGGTCCAAATTTATGCAGGAATGCAACAGAATACACAGATAACCATGCATACAAAGATGTAGTGGAAATAACACTTCATTTCATTAATATCAAAGAACTGAAATTTGTTTACAAACAGAATAGAAATAAACTAGCAAGGGTGCAGGTAGCTTATCTATGAGAAGAGATGTGACGGCTACAAGCCTCTGAAATCTGTGTTACAATGAGGCTCGAAGGCCTATATATTATTGAGAAATAATGGAAACCCTCAACATCCAAAAACCTAACCCTAGGAGATGAAACGCCAGAATATCGGCCACATCGGGGTAAATTGGTACATCAATTTCTCGGGGTTGTAACTTTTGCATACCATCTCCCTTTAATGCATATGATACATCCTTAGAAAGATCTATCCGAGGACTACAATTGTTGACAACAATTATCATGGTTTGGTATGGACTATTAATCATCTAAGGGTTGATGCCCAAAAAATGTCGTTTAGGGCCTCAAAACGACTCTAGAAGTTCAAGACCCGAAAAACTGCCAAAAATAGTAAATTGTGCTACAATTAAGGAAACTGAAAAACTGAAAGAAACAATGGTGGGGGTCCAAGTGGAATAGGCAAGTGGCCACCAATATCCACCTGGATCAAGATCAAAATTAATGTTTAATCTTTTCCTATGAAATTTACTTATAACTTTATTGCAGGAATTTGTTATAGAGTTTACGGGAAACACAATTTATGTTTTACATGTCTCCTAAAAATTTTGCCGAACAAGATTATCAACATAAAAATGTTCAATTTTTTTTATGATGAAGCTTGTGAATATGATGTAGATGTAGATGGTTCATAATTTGTTGATTGTCCCCTAAAATATGAAGGAAAATTAGGATGAGAAATAAAATGATTGAACTGAGTTTGTTCTATATTTTCCTTAAGGTCTAACGCTTGTGCAGTGGTTAAAACTGGTTGAATTATTTCATTATCGGTGTTTGTTTCTTCTAACCATTTAACTTTCTCTAATTCATTCATTGATTTAGCTGGGGGGTAAAGTGTAATGTGTTTTATTTCATCTCCATTTGTAATTCTCATGTCTCCTAATCGACAACTAATGTATGTGCCAGTTGTTTCCAACCATGGTCTACCCAAGATTAGAGTATGTCCACCCAAAATGGATTTGGGTTGAAGAATCATGAAGTCTGTTGGGTATTCCCAAGAATCTAATGAAACAATGATATCTTCAACTATACCCTTTGGTTTAATATTTGATCTATCTGCTAGTTCAAGAACTATAGGGGTTGGTCTAAGATTGGCAATGTTTAAATTTTGCATGGTTTCTAATTTCATGACATTTATTGTTGCACATAAATCTATGAGTGTGTTTGGGATAGCAAAGTTGTTGACAAATATTGTAACGACTAGAATCCCAAGGTCAACATACTTTTGTAAAATTGGTTTGTTGGCTATCAAACTAGCTAGTTTCCCAATCACTTGTATCGTTTGTGGATCCTTTCTTTTCTTCCAAATCCTTTTACTACACAATTCCCTCATCATTTTAGCATATATGGGGACATATTTAATGGGTTTAAATAAGGGAATTTTTGTAAAAATGCTTTTCAATTCTTCTAAAATATCAAGTTCAGGTAAATTTTCTATTTTTTCTTGTATTTCTATCAACAAACTCTCAGGAAAAGGTGTTGTTTTAGAGGTTTGAGTCTTTTCTAGTGGGATGAGTGACTGTTTTATTTTGATCCAACTATTCATCTACTTCTTCAATTATCATGGGTGATTTCTGATTTATTACCTTACCCGAGCGAATATTTATTTTTTGTAATTGTGCAAGAAATTCCTGTAAAACTACAAGGGCAATAACATAAGTAGGAAAATTGTCTACTTCAGTATTGTAGATAACTTTGTCCTTCTGATTATTTGGATTTTCCACTGGCTAATAAGGAATTGGTGTAGACCAAGGGGGGTTTTGCGTTGAAGGAAGTTGTAGAGGTTGAGATTGAGTTAATTGAGGTGGTGGAATTGATGGAAATGGTTGTTGCATAGATGAAGGATATTGTGGGATTGACTGATATTTTTGTTTTTGGGGATAAAATTGTTTTTGTGGATAAGATTGTTGTGGTTTATATTGAGGTGGATATTGTTGTTGTTGAAAATTTTAGGGTGGTTGATTACCATGGTTATTGCCTCTCCAATTTTTTTGATAAGGTTAATTACAGTTTTGTTGTGAAGGCCATGATTTCCATGGCATGGGAGCACTCCAAGATGTTTGTGTAGGAATCTAAGTAGGAAATCCAAAAAATTGATTAGAATGGTCTTGTGACATACCTATTGGCCTTGGCTACCATGGTCACATGGGTATTGTTGGCGTTGGAAGTCACTCTTGGATTGTAGCAGGAGCATAGATCGACGCCCATCAGTTTTATGTCATGATTTGTTTTAAAGGGGTGATCATATGGATAGATACTCAAGAAGATATCACTCGAACTCAGAAAACCGGGCTGGGTATGTAGAAAACAAAGGAGGTCTTGATCTAACTTCCGTCAATGAGTTGATTGTAAAATGAGCAGATGGAAGACTTAGTGGGATGAGTGAGCAAGACTGCTTTGGGCATTAGGCCTTCCAGCAGCTTGAGGAGGAAAAAC
>JZKD02S0357948.1:0-18860 GCA_000966675.3 Picea glauca | reverse complement strand
GCCTTGTGTGTGTCCTGCAATGCCCCACTGTCTATGATCGTCCGACAATGACAAAGACTTCTTTCTATGACTGGTGTTTCTGGGCTATGACCTTATGGCTAGAGATTCTAGAGAGGGTATGCAAGGTGATAGTGGACAACGTAAGTACACATAATCTAGTATCCACATAAATTGTGGAGAAGATGGAATTGGAGATAGTTTCACATCCGAGCCCACACAAGGTTTCGTGGTTGCAAAAAGGACATCAGGTAACTATCACTAAACAATGTTTAGTTTAATTTAATATAGGGGGATATATAGTTGAGATCTTATGTGATTTTATTCCCTTGTATGTCTTTCATATTTTGTTTGGAAGACCGTGTAAATATGATAGAAATGTTGTTCATGATGGGAGAAAGAACGCATACACCTTAGAAAAAAATGGTAGGTCACATATGTTTCTACCAATCGAAGAAAAGAAGGTGAAAGAAGAAGAAAGCAAAATTATACTTCTCATGAGTGAGAAGGAAATTCTAGAGGAATTCAAGAAAGAAGAAGACATGTAGTTTATTGTAGTAAGGAAACCTAGAGTCATTTTGACTAGTACTTCGATAGATGATCTACCAGAGGAAATTCAGGAAATGCTAGAGGAATTTGATGATATAGTAGTGGACGAATTACCTTGTTCATTGTCACCCATCAGGAGTATAAGCCATCACATTGAACTTATACCAAGAGTGAGTTTAGTAAACAAAGAAGCGTACAAACTGATGTTGCATAGAATGAAGAAGTTAAAAAGCAAGTCCAGGATTTGATGGACAAAGGGTTGGTTAGAGAAAGCTTGAGTCCATGCACTGTTCCAACAATGCTAAGTCCAAATAAGGATGGTGGATGGAGAATGTGTACATACTCGAGGGCTATAAACAAAATCACCATCAGATACATATTTCCTTTACCGAGGATGGATGACTTGATGGATTACTTGAGTGGAGCAAAGTTGTTTTCAAAAATTGACTTGAAAAGAGAATATCATCATATTAGAATGAGGGAAGTTGATGAATGGAAGATAACATTCAAGACGAATGAAGGACTATATGAATGGCTTGTCATGTCGTTTGGTTTGACAAATGCGCCAAGTACTTTTATGAGATTAATGGACGAAGTCTTGAAGGATTTCGTTGGAAAGTTTGTAATTTTGTATCTTGATGATATAGTGATCTTCAATAAGACTGAGGAAGAACATTTGAGACATATAACTCTAGTAATGAGGAGGTTTCAACAAGAGAATTTATTGATAAATCTGAAGAAGTCATCTTTCATGAAGAAAGAGATCATTTATTTAGGTTTTGTGATATCTTCGAATGAGTTGAAGATGGATCTGGAAAAGGTAAAAGCAATCAAAGAATGGCCATCACCAAGGAATATCTTTGAAGTCATAAATTTCCATGGACTAGACAGTTTTTATAGGAAGTTCATCAGAAATTTTAGTGGAATTTTTGCGCCAATATTGGACACAGTAAAGAAAAGACACAAATATTTTCATTGGACAGAGGAAGCAGAGAAAAGTTTCAAGTTGTTGAAGGAGAAGATAACTGAGCAGCCAGTTCTAGTTCTGCCAGACATTGGTAAGACATTTCAAGTGAGATGCGATGCTAGTGTGTTTGTGGTTGGAGCAGTCTAAAGTCAAGATAATAGACCGATTGCATACTTCAGTGAGAAGCTTAATGATGCCAAGATGAAATGTTCCACGTATGGTAAAGATTTTTATCGAGTCATACAAGCGCTGAAGAAATGGAGGAACTACTTGGTTTCGAAAGAGTTTGTCTTGTACAACGACAACCATGTTTTACATTTCATAACTCAAAAGGAGAATATGAACTAGAAACATGCGAAATGGGTTGAATTTATGTAGAAATTTACTTTTGTTATAAAGCACATTTCTGGAACTGCTAACAAGGTTGTTGATGCATTGAGTAGGAAATGTTTGATTCTACAGGAGTTTCATGTGAGGACCTTAGGTTTTGATAACCTTAAGGACATGTACAAGGATTATTCAGATTTCAAGGACGCTTACGAAGCATGTGAAAATTCTATTCTAAGGGACAAAAGCCAATGGATTGAATACCTGATCCGAAATGGACTGTTATTCAAAGGAAATCAGTTGTGTATCCTGAAGAGTTCTATGAGGGAGAATCTTCTGAAGGAAAAACATAGTGGAGGATTGGTTGGACATTTCAACCATGACAAGACATTTGCGCAGCTGAACAGTTTATATTATTGGCCAAGGATGAGAACAAATGTCAAGAAATTTGTCAACGGGTGTAGAATTTGCCATCACACAAAGGGGAAAAGACAGAATACATGACTATATCGACCATTTCCAGTACCAGAGAGGTCGTGGGGCGCGATAAGCATGGATTTTGTGTAAGGACTGCCAAGGACATAGAGAGGTTGTGATTCCACATTCATGGTAGTTGACAGATTCTAAAAAATGGCACATTCCATTCCATGTCAAAAAAAAATGATGCAACACACATTGCAAACCTGTTTTTCAAAGAGGTTGTTTGACTTCATGGCTNACCAGTGCACATTTTGAAAGCATTTTGAATCCGAAAGGATAAGACATTAATGTAATATCTTGAAAGGATGAATTCACATTTATTTTTTGAGTTGTAATGCAGATCTTGAGCGGTTGCTCTCATCTGTTTGATGGAGGCATTTATTGTACTAAATATAAAGTAGTTGTATCTTTTATTTCAATTTGATAGAAAAACTCTAGAAATATCCCTCCCATGTATTGTATTGTATCATTATTCTCATTGAAAGAATTAGAGAGATGTAGAGCAAGAGAATAGAAGAACAAAGATTGTAGAAGAGTGTATAAGAAGATAGTTGATGATGTAGAACCCATGTACAGATGCACCTGGATTAATATAAGGAAGCTTTGATCCAAATTTCATGGTGTTTATGAATTTTGCTTACATCTATTGAATGGTATGTTTATAGTTAATTCTAGTCTCTGTTATGCATTTGTTTCAATGTTGTGTGTGTATGTATGATTTAATGTTGAATGTATAAAGTATGTGAGAAGAAGAGTATGACTTTAAATTATTTATCGTCCTGAGAATAACTGCGAGTGTAGTGAAATTCTGTAAGGAGTGTGTTGACAAGATTCTGAATTTTATCTCAAAGAAGCTCAGGAGGGATACTATTATTCTCATATTAGTAGAAGTGTAGGTATACCATAGAGTTGTGTAAGGAGTGCACGGGCTGATTGAAGTAGCAGAATTTTCCAACCCAAGTGAGTGCTTGAAGAGTTATTGTTGCAAGGAGTGCACAGAACTGAGAAATTCAGATAGTCAGAGGTTACTGCGAATGTCACAAGGAGTGTGTGCAAGAATCCTTTTGAACCCTTGATATTGCAGAAAAGCGTAAGCTCAGGAAGGATAGAGACTTCAGAGGATTCAAAGGAAGGACGGGTTTTGGAGTCACCTCGTAGATTTGAGTTCAGAAGGAAGGAATGCCAAGTTCTTTGGCAAAAGAGTTATCAAGATTCTAAACGGACGGTCGAAATTCTCAGAAGGAGAACTATCGATTCATCATGGACTGTTGGATCTAGTGGATCAGTGGAAAGGATAAATCTAATAGTCTTTAAACACTCACAAGCTAGGAGGAATAGTATCCATTGGATTTGGATCAACTGGATTCATTGATATCTTTAGTTCAGATCTTGACATTTCGGGAGTCGGGAGTTGGAGCTTTGGGTCGACGTTACACAAATAGTCCCGACATCACGAAACATAAAGTCGCGATGTGATCATGGTCATCCATCAAGGAGAAGGCATAGGATTTCCATATATGGTCTTGGGGAGAGGTCCCACATTAGGTTTTGGGGTTTTATGGATGTGGAGTGTTGGGTTTGTATCACGTGAATACCCCAGAAATCACGATTCGTGAAATACCTTCTCGGGAAAAGGTTGTGGTCACATCGGTTGGTCACGTGGGTAAGATTTCATGCCTACTTCTCATTCGCATAGGTGTAGCTCCTAAGAAGGACCCGTGGTTACAAGTGTGAAGATTCCAGTTGGGAATCGAAGAGCCATTTCGGCTCAAGGGGAGATTAAGAACGATCCTTAGACCGGGAGGTCAAGAAGAACCTGTTGAGGTAGGGGTGTTGTTTCACAGATGGTCAGGTGATTAACCAACATCTGGACACAATTGGTTGCGTGATCAAGAAAATATATACATAAATTAGTTGAGTAGTTGACAAAGTTGTCGGTCAAAAACTCGACCAACAGTTGAATACAGTCGACCGGTTGATCGACCAACTAAGGAATCGACTACGGATTAGACAAATGTATGGTTGATTTAGCATCCATTTAAAGTCAAATAGATAGTGTGGATTTGAAGGATTCAACTCTAACAACCGACAATTGTATGTGGACAAGATATTCTCGATTCCAAGGAATTTGGTTAGATATTGAGGCTATTAATAGAAGACCAGATGGATCATTATCAAGAAACATAAGTATGATATATTCCAAGGATAAACATGGTGTGTGTGTTCAATATGCATTGTGATGTTCTCATAAGAATGTGTTGTGCTTAAGTGTTGTAATGGTGTCTTCAGACACCACCTCTTCTATTTGAATTATTCCTCTTCAACTATCTACATTTATGTTTATTGGTTTTGTATAAGGTAACAACGTCTTCCCCAAAATTATATCAGAGCAATTGGTTGTGATGTTGCATATTATCTACAAATATTNGGGTTGGTTAGAGAAAGCTTGAGTCCATGCACTGTTCCAACAATGCTAAGTCCAAATAAGGATGGTGGATGGAGAATGTGTACATACTCGAGGGCTATAAACAAAATCACCATCATATACATATTTCCTTTACCGAGGATGGATGACTTGATGGATTACTTAAGTGGAGCAAAGTTGTTTTCAAAAATTGACTTGAAAAGCGAATATCATCAGATTAGAATGAGGGAAGTTGATGAATGGAAGATAACATTCAAGACGAATGAAGGACTGTATGAATGGCTTTTCATGTCGTTTGGTTTGACAAATGCGCCAAGTACTTTTATGAGATTAATGGACGAAGTCTTGAAGGATTTCATTGGAAAGTTTGTAATTTTTTATCTTGATGATATAGTGATCTTCAATAAGACTGAGGAAGAACATTTGAGACATATAACTCTAGTAATGAGGAGGTTGCAACAAGAGAATTTGTTGATAAATCTGAAGAAGTCATCTTTCATGAAGAAAGAGCTCATTTATTTAGGTTTTGTGATATCTTCGAATGAGTTGAAGATGGATCTAGAAAAGGTAAAAGCAATCAAAGAATGGCCATCACCAAGGAATATCTTTGAAGTCATAAATTTCCATGGACTAGACAGTTTTTATAGGAAGTTCATCAGAAATTTTAGTGGAATTTTTGCACCAATATTGGACACAGTAAGGAAAAGACACAAATATTTTCATTGGATAGAGGAAGCAGAGAAAAGTTTCAAGTTGTTGAAGGAGAAAATAACTGAGCAGCCAGTTCTAGTTCTGCCAGACATTGGTAAGACATTTCAAGTGAGATGTGATGCTAGTGTGTTTGTGGTTGGAGCAGTCTAAAGTCAAGATAATAGACTGATTGCATACTTCAGTGAGAAGCTTAATGATGCCAATATGAAATGTTCCACGTATGGTAAAGATTTTTATGGAGTCATACAAGCGCTGAAGAAATGGAGGAACTACTTGGTTTCGAAAGAGTTTGTCTTATACAACGACAACCATGTTTTACATTTCATAACTCGAAAGGAGAATATGAACTAGAAACATGCAAAATGGGTTGAATTTATGTAGAAATTTACTTTTGTTATAAAGCACATTTCTGGAACTGCTAACAAGGTTGTTGATGCATTGAGTAGGAAAGGTTTGATTCTACAGGAGTTTCATGTGAGGACCTTAGGTTTTGATAACCTTAAGGACATGTACAAGGATTATTCAAATTTCAAGGACGCTTACGAAGCATGTGAAAATTCTATTCTAAGGGACAAAAACCAATGGATTGAATACCTGATCCGAAATGGACTGTTATTCAAAGCAAATCAGTTGTGTATCCCGAAGAGTTCTATGAGGGAGAATCTTCTGAAGGAAAAACATAGTGGAGGATTGGTTGGAAATTTCAACCATGACAAGAAATTTGCACAGCTGAACAGTTTATATTATTGGCCAAGGATGAGAACAAATGTCAAGAAATTTGTCAACGGGTGTAGAATTTGCCAGCACACAAAGGGGAAAAGATAGAATACATGACTATATCGACCATTTCCAGTACCAGAGAGGTCGTGGGGAGCGATAAGCATGGATTTTGTGTAAGGACTGCCAAGGACATAGAGAGGTTGTGATTCCATATTCATGGTAGTTGACAGATTCTAAAAAATGGCACATTCCATTCCATGTCAAAAAAAAATGATGCAACACACATTGCAAACCTGTTTTTCAAAGAGGTTGTTTGACTTCATGGCTTACCCAAGAGTATTGTTTCAGATCGAGATACCAAATTTGTTATTCATTTATGGAGGACATTGTGGATGAAGATGGGGAGTAATTTATATTTTATCTCAGCATATCACCCTCAGATGGATGGAAAGACCGAGGTAGTGAATTAGAGTTTGGGGGACTTATTGAGAAGATTGGTAATTGAACATCGTACACAGTGGGATCATATTTTTATGCAAGTGGAATTTTCATATAATCACTCACTGAATAGAAGCACAGGATAGAGCCCATTCCAGATAATGTATGGAATGTAGCCAAGAGGAGTGTATGAGTTGAGATAATTGGAGAAGAATGAGTTCAAAAGTGCTGGAGCAAAATAATTTGCAGTAGAGATGCAAGAGCTCCACAGTAAGATCAAAGAGTGGTTGCAAAATTCCAACCAGGAATATAAGAGCAAAACAGATCAACATAGAAGAGAACTTCATTTTGAAGTCAGAGATTTGGTTTTAGTGAATCTGAGAAAGGAAATATTCCCAAGGGGAATGTATAATAAACTAAAGATGAAAAAGATAGGGCCATGTAAAATCATAAGGAAATTCGAAGAAAATTATTATGAGATAGAGTTGCCAGATGATGTGGGCATATCACCCATATTCAATGTAGTAGATCTATACCCTTACAGAGCAGATGAACCAAATGGAGCAAAGAATCAGAAAGAAATTGAATGGGTTAAACAAATTCCTGTAGCTGAAAATCCGTAGATGGAAAAGATCATTGATTAGAGAGTTAGCAAAAAGACCCGAAGAAAGACATATTTTGAGTATTTGGTCAAATGGAAAGGACACCTGATTGAGGATGCCAACTAGAAAGGTGAACCAAACATCCAGAAACCTAGACATATGGTGCAGGAGCCCATGAATAGAAGTTCATGAATTTTTCATCCAGAGGAGTATGATGCAGGAGCATCGTAAGCAAGCCAACAAAGCAAGAGCAAGAGCGGAGGAAAGCTGGATATGCACCAGTGCACATTTTGAAAGCATTTTGAATCTGAAAGGATAAGAAATTAATGTAATATCTTGAAAGGATGAATTCACATTTATTTTTTGAGTTGTAATGCAGATCTTGAGCAGTTGCTCTCATCTATTTGATGGAGGAATTTATTGTACTAAATATAAAGTAGTTGTATCTTTTATTTCAATTTGATAGAAAAACTCTAGAAATATCCCTCCCATGTATTGTATTGTATCATTATTCTCATTGAAAGAATTAGAGAGATGTAGAGCAAGAGAATAGAAGAACAAAGAGTGTAGAAGAGTGTATAAGAAGATAGTTGATGATGTAGAACCCATGTATATATGCACCTGGATTAATATAAGGAAGCTTTGATCCAAATTTCATGGTGTTTATGAATTTTTCTTACATCTATTGAATGGTATGTTTATAGTTAATTCTAGTCTCTATTATGCATTTGTTTCAATGTTGTGTGTGTATGTATGATTTCATGTTGAATGTATGAAGTATGTGAGAAGAAGAGTATGACTTTAAATTGTTTATCATCCTGAGAATAATTGCGAGTGTAGTGAAAGTCTGTAAGGAGTGTGTTGACAAGATTTTGAATTTTATCTCAAAGAAGCTCAGGAGGGATACTATTATTCTCATATTAGTAGAAGTGTAGGTATACCATAGAGTTGTGGAAGGAGTGCACAGGCTGGTTGAAGTAGCAGAATTTTCCAACCCAAGTGAGTGGTTGAAGAGTTATTGTTGCAAGGAGTGCACAGAACTGAGAAATTCAGATAGTCAGAGGTTACTGCGAATGTCACAAGGAGTGTGTGCAAGAATCCTTTTGAACCCTTGATATTGCAGAAAAGCGTAAGCTCAGGAAGGATAGAGACTTCAGAGGATTCAAAGGAAGGACGGGTTTTGGAGTCACCTCGTAGATTTGAGTTCAGAAGGAAGGAATTCCAAGTTCTTTGGCAAAAGAGTTATCAAGATTCTGAATGGACGGTCGAAATTCTCAGAAGGAGAACTATCGATTCATCATGGACCGTTGGATCCAGTGGATCAGTGGAAAGGATAAAGCTAATAGTCTTTAAAGACTCACAAGCTAGGAGGAATAGTATCCATTGGATTTGGATCAACTGGATTCGTTGATATCTTTAGTTCAGATCTTGACATTTCGGGAGTCGGGAATTGGAGCTTTGGGCCGACGTTACACAAACAGTCCCGAAATCACGAAACACAAAGTCATGATGTGATCATGGTCATCCATCAAGGAGAAGGCATAGGATTTCCATATATGGTCTTGGGGAGAGGTCCCACATTAGGTTTTGGGGTTTTATGGATGTGGAGTGTTGGGTTTGTATCACGCGAATACCCCCGAAATCACGATTCGTGAAATACCTTCTCGGGAAAAGGTTGTGGTCACATCGGTTGGTCATGTGGGTAATATTTCATGCCTACTACTCATTCGAATAGGTGTAGCTCCTAAGAAATACCTTTGGTTACAAGTGTGAAGATTCCAGTTGGGAATCGAAGAGCCATTTCGACTCAAGGGGAGATTAATAACGATCCTTAGACCGGGAGGTCAAGCAGAACCTGTTGAGGTAGGGGTGTTGCGTCACAGATGGTGAGGTGATTAACCAACATCTGGACACAATTGGTTGCGTGATCAAGAAAATATATACATAAATTGGTTGAGTAGTTGACAAAGTTGTCGGTCAAAAACTCGACCAACAGTTGAATACAGTCGACCGATTGATCGACCAACTAAGGAATCGACTACGGATTAGACACATGTATGGTTGATTTAGCATCCATTTAAAGTCAAATAGATAGTGTGGATTTGAAGGATTCAACTCTAACAACCGACAATTGTATGTGGACAAGATATTCTCGATTCCAAGGAATTTGGTTAGATATTGAGGCTATTAATAGAAGACCAGATGGATCATTATCAAGAAACATAAGTATGATATATTCCAAGGATAAACATGGTGTGTGTGTTCAATATGCATTGTGATGTTCTCATAAGAATGTGTTGTGCTTAAGTGTTGTAATGGTGTCTTCAGACACCACCTCTTCTATTTGAATTATTCCTCTTCAACTATCTACATTTATGTTTATTGGTTTTGTATAAGGTAACAACGTCTTCCCCAAAATTATATCAGAGCAATTGGTTGTGATGTTGCATATTATCTACAAATATTNGGTTTTGTGATATCTTCGAATGAGTTGAAGATGGATCTGGAAAAGGTAAAAGCAATCAAAGAATGGCCATCACCAAGGAATATCTTTGAAGTCATAAATTTCCATGGACTAGACAATTTTTACAGGAAGTTCATTAGAAATTTTAGTGGAATTTTTGCGCCAATATTGGACACAGTAAAGAAAAGACACAAATATTTTCATTGGACAGAGGAAGCAGAGAAAAGTTTCAAGTTGTTGAAGGAGAAGATAACTGAGCAGCCAGTTCTAGTTCTGCCAGACATTGGTAAGACATTTCAAGTGAGATGTGATGCTAGTGTGTTTCTGGTTGGAGCAGTCTTAAGTCAAGATAATAGACCAATTGCATACTTCGGTGAGAAGATTAATGATGCCAAGATGAAATGTTCCACGTATGGTAAAGATTTTTATGGAGTCATACAAGCGCTGAAGAAATGGAGGAACTACTTGGTTTCGAAAGAGTTTGTCTTGTACAACGACAACCATGTTTTACATTTCATAACTTGAAAGGAGAATATGAACTAAAAACATGCGAAATGGGTTGAATTTATGTAGAACTTTACTTTTGTTATAAAGCACATTTCTGGAATTGCTAACAAGGTTGTTGATGCATTGAGTATGAAATGTTTGATTCTACAGGAGTTTCATGTGAGGAACTTAGGTTTTGATAACCTTAAGGACATGTACAAGGATTATTCAGATTTCAAGGATGCTTACGAAGCATGTGAAAATTCTATTCTCTGGGACAAAAGCCAATGGATTGAATACCTGATCCGAAATGGACTGTTATTCAAAGGAAATCAGTTGTGTATCCCGAAGAGTTCTATGAGGGAGAATCTTGTGAAGGAAAAACATAGTGGAGGATTGGTTGGACATTTCAACCATGAAAAGACATTTGCGCAGCTGAAAATTTTATATTATTGGCCAAGGATGAGGACAAATGTCAAGAAATTTGTCAACGGGTGTAGAATTTGCCAGCACGCAAAGGGGAAAAGATAGAATACATGACTATATCGACCATTTCCAATACCAGAGAGGTCATGGGGCGCGATAAGCATGGATTTTGTGTAAGGACTGTTAAGGACATAGAGAGGTTGTTATTCCATATTCATGGTAGTTGACAGATTCTAAAAAATGGCACATTCCATTCCATGTCAAAAAAACAATGATGCAACACACATTGCAAACCTGTTTTTCAAAGAGGTTGTTTGACTTCATGGCTTACCCAAGAGTATTGTTTCAGATCGAGATACCAAATTTGTTATTCATTTCTGGAGGACATTGTGGATGAAGATGGGGAGTAATTTATATTTTAGCTCGGCATATCACCCTCAGATGGATGGAAAGACTGAGGTAGTGAATCAGAGTTTGGGGGACTTATTGAGAAGATGGGTAACTGAACATCATACATAGTGGGATCATATTTTTATGCAAGTGGAATTTTCATATAACGACTCACCGAATAGAAGCACAGGACAGAGCCCATTCCAGATAATGTATGGAATGTAGCCAAGAGGAGTGCATGAGTTGAGATACTTGGAGAAGAATGAGTTTAGAAGTGCTGGAGCAAAATAATTTGCAGTAGAGATGCAAGAGCTCCACAGTAAGATCAAAGAGTGGCTGCAAAATTCCAACCAGGAATATAAGAGCAGAGCAGATCAACATAGAAGAGAACTTCATTTTGAAGTCGGAGATTTGGTTTTAGTGCATCTGAGAAAGGAAATATTCCCAAGGGGAACGTATAATAAACTAAAGATGAAAAAGATAGGGCCATGTAAAATCATAAGGAAATTTGAAGAAAATGATTATGAGATAGAGTTGTCAGATGATGTGGGCATATCACCCATATTAAATGTAGTAGATCTATACCCTTACAGAGCAGATGAACCAAATGGAGCAAAGAATCAAAAAGAAATTCAATGGGTTAAACAAATTCCTGTAGCTGAAAATCCGTAGATGGAAAAGATCATTGATCAGAGAGTTAGCAAAAAGACCCGAAGAAAGACATATTTTGAGTATTTGGTCAAATGGAAAGGACACCCGATTGAGGATGCCAACTGGGAAGGTGAACCAAACATCTAGAAACCTAGACAGATGGTGCAGGAGCCCATGACTAGAAGTTCATGAATTTTTTATTCAGAGGAGTATGATGCAGGAGCATCATAAGCAAGCCAACAAAGCAAGCGCAAGAGAAAAGGACAGTTGTATATGCACCAGTGCACATTTTGAAAGCATTTTGAATCCGAAAGGATAAGACATTAATGTAATATCTTGAAAGGATGAATTCACATTTATTTTTTGAGTTGTAATGCAGATCTTGAGCGGTTTCTCTCATCTGTTTGATGGAGGCATTTATTGTACTAAATATAAAGTAGTTATATCTTTTATTTCAATTTGATAGAAAAACTCTATAAATATCCCTCCCATGTATTGTATTGTATCATTATTCTCATTGAAAGAATTAGAGAGATGTAGAGCAAGAGAATAGAAGAACAAAGATTGTAGAAGAGTGTATAAGAAGATAGTTGATGATGTAGAACCCATGTACAGATGCACCTGGATTAATATAAGGAAGCTTTGATCCAAATTTCATGGTGTTTATGAATTTTGCTTACATCTATTGAATGGTATGTTTATAGTTAATTCTAGTCTATGTTATGCATTTGTTTCAATGTTGTGTGTGTGTGTATGATTTCATGTTGAATGTATGAAGTATGTGAGAAGAAGAGTATGACTTTAAATTGTTTATCGTCCTGAGAATAACTGCGAGTGCAGTGAAAGTCCGTAAGGAGTGTGTTGACAAGATTCTGAATTTTATCTCAAAGAAGCTCAGGAGGGATACTATTATTCTCATATTAGTAGAAGTTTAGGTATACCATAGAGTTGTGGAAGGAGTGCACAGGCTGATTGAAGTAGCAGACTTTTCCAACCCAAGTGAGTGGTTGAAGAGTTATTGTTGCAAGGAGTGCACAGAACTGAGAAATTCAGATAGTCAGAGGTTACTGCGAATGTCATAAGGAGTGCATGCAAGAATCCTTTTGAACCCTTGATATTACAGAAAAGCGTAAGCTCAGGAAGGATAGAGACTTCAGAGGATTCGAAGGAAGGATGGGTTTTGGAGTCACCTCATAGATTTGAGTTCAGAAGGAAGGAATGACAAGTTCTTTGGCAAAAGAGTTATCAAGATTCTGAATGGACGGTCGAAATTCTCAGAAGGAGAACTATCGATTCATCATGGACCGTTGGATCCAGTGGATCAGTGGAAAGTATAAAGATAATAGTCTTTAAACACTCACAAGCTAGGAGGAATAGTATCCATTGGATTTGGATCAACTGGATTCGTTGATATCTTTAGTTCAGATCTTGACATTTCGGGAGTCGGGAGTTGGAGCTTTGGGCCGACGTTACACAAACAGTCCCGACATCACGAAACACAAAGTCGCGATGTGATCATGGTCATCCATCAAGGAGAAGGCATATGATTTCCATATATGGTCTTGGGGAGAGGTCCCACATCAGGTTTTGGGGTTTTATGGATGTGGAGTGTTGGGTTTGTATCATGCCAATACCCCTGAAATCACGATTCGCGAAATACCTTCTCGGGAAAAGGTTTTGGTCACATCGGTTGGTCACATGGGTAAGATTTCATGCCTACTGCTCATTCGCATAGGTGTAGCTCCTAAGAAGGACCTGTGGTTACAAGTGTGAAGATTCTAGTTGGGAATCGAAGAGCCATTTCGGCTCAAGGGGAGATTAAGAACGATCCTTAGACCGGGAGGTCAAGCAGAACCTATTGAGGTAGGGGTGTTGCGTCACAGATGGTCAGGTGATTAACCAACATCTGGACACAATTGGTTGCATGATCAAGAAAATATATACATCAATTGGTTGAGTAGTCGACAAAGCTGTCGGTCAAAAACTCGACCAACAGTTGAATACAGTCGACCGGTTGATCGACCAACTAAGGAATCGACTACGGATTAGACACATGTATGGTTGATTTAGCATCCATTTAAAGTCAAATAGATAGTGTGGATTTGAAGGATTCAACTCTAACAACCGACAATTGTATGTGGACAAGATATTCTTGATTCCAAGGAATTTGGTTAGATATTGAGGCTATTAATAGAAGACCAGATGGATCATTATCAAGAAACATAAGTATGATATATTCCAAGGATAAACATGCTGTGTGTGTTCAATATGCATTGTGATGTTCTCATCAGAATTTGTTGTGCTTAAGTGTTGTAATGGTGTCTTCAGACACCACCTCTTCTATT
Source organism: Picea glauca (assembly GCA_000966675.3). Taxonomy (NCBI): domain Eukaryota; kingdom Viridiplantae; phylum Streptophyta; class Pinopsida; order Pinales; family Pinaceae; genus Picea; species Picea glauca. The sequence goes on along the minus strand of JZKD02S0357948.1, from coordinate 4,882 downwards.
TGAATTATTCCTCTTCAACTATCTACATTTATGTTTGTTGGTTTTGTATAAGGTAACACCGTCTTCCCCAAAATTATATCAGAGCAATTGGTTGTGACGTTGCATATTATCTACAAATATTGCTAAGTCAAATTCGTTGTGTGATAGACTCTGGATTGGTGATTTGTTGACTGTAACCTATGAAGCAAATCAGATTTGTTTAGATATAGAATATGGCTTCGAAGATTGATATCATTGTTCTAAGTGGATAAAATTATGTTTTATGGGAACCAAACATGGAAACCCTACTGAAGAGTAAGGGAGTATGGAAATATATGAAGACTACAATTCCAAATATAACAAATGATCAGACGAATTTCACTATTGATGGAAAGAAGGATGAGGTTGTGGGGGTCACGATGACTTATATCTCATGGTAGATTCATTTTCATACCATCGGAATCGACTTCCCCCATCAAGTTAGGAAGATTTTGAAGTCTTTATTTGACAAAGTGGATGAAATCCATGTCATGCAGTTAGAGAGAGCAAGAGTTTATCTCCCTTGATCCTCATTCTTTTGATAGAATTGAGGACTATTTGACACCTGTAAAGGAACTACAGTTTAGATTGGGTGAATGTGGAAAGGATTATCCTAAGAAAGACAAATAATTCATTGATTTATTCTTGATGAATCTAAGAACACAATNTGTGATGAGAAATTGACTATCCCAATATGAGACAATGGTTTGTGGGATTCCAAAATGTACCCAGACTCGTTCAAAGAATAACTTGGTAGTGGCCTCTGCTGTGATGTTCTTCTTGTAGGGAACCAAAATTACCATCTTAGAAAAGCGATCAACAACCACAAAAACACAGTCGTTTCCCCACTTGGAGGACAGGAGGCCTGACATGTAGTCCATTGAGATGGATTCCCATGGTATGTCAGGACTAGGAAGAGTGGTGTACAATCCCTATTTCATAGTGGTCGGTTTGGCAATCGTGCGGGCATTGCAGGACCTGATATACTTGCTGACCTCCTATCAAAGTTTTGGCCAGTAGAAATGTTTCTGTAGCATTGCCACTGTCTTTTCAACGATGAAGTGTCCTACCACCAGACTATATTGGGATTCCCAGATCATATTCACCCGCTCGCTTTATGGAACACAGATATAGCCCATACGACACAACAACCGATCCTGAAGATGGAAATTATTGACAATTGTGATTGCCCCCAACATTTGGTAGGTGGTGGCGAAGTTTGGGTCTATCTCATAGAGTTAGGGCCATCCAGAGGTCTCATGTCCGCAAGAGTCTAGCACTGTGATTAGTGTCCGGACTGGTGGTTTGCTGAGGTAATCAACGATTCGATTGGTGCTTCCTATTTTATACTTGATGTTTTGGTGGAATTGCTGCAAATATGTGGAACACTTTTGATGGTAGTTATTCTGAAATTTTTCGTGTGTCTACATGAAATGTAGTGGCTTATGATCAGTGTAGATGACTATCTCCTTCCAAAGAATGTAGTGACTCCACTAGTTACAGGCTTTCACAATGGAGTACATTTCTTTGTCATAATTAGGGTACTTACAAACAACATTTGATAGTGTCTCACTATGATAGGCCATGGGGTGGTCATGCTGAGTCAGAACAATGCCCAAAGCATAGTTGGAAGCATCTGTCTTGATATCAAAGGGATTTTGTAGGTCTGGGAGTGAAAGTACTGAGGACGAACACAAGCAATTCCTCAAATCATTGAACGCTTCTTGTTGGGACCGGCCCCACGCAAATTTCACCTTACCACCACCCCTGGTTATTTAGTTGAGGGCCCATGCAATATGGTAGAATCCCAACACGAACCTGCGGTAGAAATTGGCAAGGCCGAAGAAGCTCTAGAGTTCAGTGAGTGTGGTTGGGGCTGGCTAGTCATGGATGACTTGGATCTTGGATGGATCCACATGTACTCCATGTTGATCAATTATGTAACCCAGGTAATGGACCCTATCCATGTCGAAGGATAATTTTTCCAAGTTGGCGTATAGCTTGTGCTATCACAGGGTGCACAAAACCCTCTAAATATGCTACAAGTGTTCATCCCAATTCTTACTGTGAATGAGAATGTCATCCAGATACACCACTACAAAATTATTGGTGAATGGTCACAGGATATCATCCATCAACCTCATGAAAGTGAATGGCGCATTTGTCAAACCAAAGGGCATGACCAACCATTCAGAAAGGCCTTCTTTTGACTTGAAGGCGGTCCTCCATACATCTATCTATTCTATTGGGACCTGGTGGTAGCCAGACTTCAGATCAATCATACTGAAGTATTTGGCCCCCATGAGTTGATCAAGGAGGTTTTCTATTCGGGGAATCAGGTATTGGTTTATGACTGTGATTTTATTCAGAGCCCAGTAATCAATGTAGAGTCACCAAGTTCCATCTTTCTTTTGTACTAGCATGATTGGGTTCCTGCAAGGTGATGAGTTGGGATGGATGTGCCCCTTGTGGAGAAGTTCTTGGATCTGTCACGTGATCTCCTCATTCTCTAATAGAGAGTGGTGATAGACTATCCCATTGCGTAGCGGTGCACCGGGGGTCAGATCGATGGGGTGCTTGACCTAACAGTGAAGAGGTACCCAGGTAAGTGAGGAGAAGATATCTGAGTATTCTTCCACGACCTTATATACTTTCTTCTGCTTTGTGGAGAGGTCAGCCGCAAAGACCCTGGATGTGGTTGTGATCTTTCTCTTATTCTAAGAGTGAATCACAAAGAAGAAAAACTTCCTCGTCTGAGAGATGACCTTCCTACATTGCTTAGCAGAGATCAAGGAAATAGCACTAGGTGGGACTTCCTCAGGTATCCTATACAATTTCATGTTCAAGGTAATAATAACACTACGAGGCCTAGACTCATATACAACATGACGTTTCCATAAATAAGGTTGTCCCAAAAGAACATCACAAACTTCAAGAGGAGAAACATCACATAGTACCTCATCTTTGAAGGGCTTGATGTCATATGAAAGTCGACACTGTTGGCTAACGTGGAGATCTCTTCCTTAGTAGAGACATCTAATGGTGTAGGGTTGTGGGTGCGATGTTGTCGGCAGGGCCAACCGCTTGATGACCTCTGCTGAGATGAGGTTCTTCTTCCTACCGCTATCAATGATGAAGTCTAGCGAGGTACCTTTTACCCACATATGTGAATGGAAAAGGAACTCTCCTTCTTCTGGCTTGTTTGGTTCATTGGGATGGAGATTGGTGGTAGTGACGATGGAACTAGGTTCCGCGTCAATGATCCATATTCCCCTTTCTAGTTCTGGCTCAAAGTCAAAAACCGCATCTGATTCAGAGGCTTTCACTTCGGCCACCAGCGACTACTTTGAGCGGCAGTCAACAGTGTTATGCCAAGGGCTCTTATGGAAGTCGAACCACTTCTCGGTATGTTTCTTTGTCTTTTTGGTGTCCTTCTTTTCTTGTGGCTTGGACTGGTTGTCCTGATACTGTCCATATTTTCTCTGTCCTTTGTTCTATGTGTTGTGGCCACACTTTCCTGGCTTTTGTTGTGAGGGGTTCCCAAGCCCAAATTGTCACATCTTTTATTTGAGCTTCTGCTCGATTTTGACAGCATATCGGTAGGCCGCACCCAAGGATGAGATGTCTAGAAATTCCATTTCAGTCTGGATGTATCTATGTAGAGCACCTCGATACTTGAGAACTAGATTTCTCTTTGAATCTTTGATACCCATCTTGGTGCACAAGGTATGAAAGATATTTGTGAAATCTGACACTTCTTGGTCTCTTTCTTGCCGCAATGTGGTCCATTTTGTATACAAGTCGTCATAACTTACGACAGGGTAGTATTGTTCCTTAATAGCATCCCTGAAATATTCCCAGGTGGTCATGACTATAAATAATGAGGGTTCCTCTATTTCCTTTTTCTCACAGAAGGTTTCCCACCAATCTTTGACATGGGGAACGGCTTTGAGGAGAACATAAGTAATCTGTTATCTATTCGAAAATTTATGGACATAAAAATACCCTTCTAGTAGATTCAACCACTTTTCTACAGTATCTGCGTCTATCTGACCTTCAAATATAAGAATATCGAATTTTATTTGTACCTTTAAGGGGGTGGCGCCTCCACTCAAAGAAGATGCATCGCCTGTTGGTAGTAGCCAAAGGATTTGCGCGAAACTATCCATCATCTCGTTCATCTGTTGCGTGAAGACTTCATCAATCAATAGTTTGAAAGAATATCATGTCTCGTCATCTTTATTTTATCCTTCCATGAGAGGTCTCTTGGGCATGGGAGATCTTTTTTCCTCAAGAGAAACAAGCTTGAGACCCAACTCTTTGTACTTCGACCTCGTTAGGGGCATGCATTAAGACGACAAGTAGTAGACCTCTCTGATACCACTGATCCATATTTTATGAGTAGAACGAAATGAATATTGATTATTAAAATGTACTTAACACAAAATAACAGAGATACAGTAAAACTGGTTTTCTATTCACTAAGGAAATAAGCTGAAATTGTAAAATGTAGCAGAAACAAGCTTGCTGGAATGGTGGTGGCTTATCTATGAGAACATATGTCATGGATGCGCTCACTCACAAGAAGATGATTACATTGAGGCTCTGAAGGCCTTTTTACAACAAACATGAATTTCAAAAAACCTAGACATCCAAAAACCTAACCCTAGGAGATGAAGCGCCAAAAGTCATGTGGGCCCCGTTTGGGTAAGTTAGTACATTAACTTCCTAGAGTCGTAACTTTTGCATACAATACATATTATATTACATAAATCATCAATCAATCAATCCTTTGACATCAATCAATCACTTGAAATCAATCAATGACATCAATCAATCAAACCATTGGCATCAATGACAACAT
>JZKD02S0357937.1:0-18860 GCA_000966675.3 Picea glauca | reverse complement strand
AGTGGTCCAGGAGTTATATGGGAGGGATTTGATCAGGTATTGGGATGATTTTTATTCAGTTTCAAAAAATAAAAATAAAATATATTGACGGTCCATAAATTTTATTTATTTATTTATTTTCAAAAATCAACTTGAGCATATAGGGTAGGATTTCATCCCGGTTGTTGCATCTCATTACCTTTTGTTCTTATGATATAGGATCGATCCCATCTAGTTGTGTCACGAAACCGTCATATCTGCTCTAGAAGTGTCGCAACTTGGTGGTAGAGCTTATTGAAACATGGATGCCCTAGGTAGGTCCTGGTTGCATTATGGTGTCCATGCCGTTTCTAACAACACTGCTAGCTCAGGAGTCCGTATAGTCTTTCCTGAATATGAGTTTGAGCCTCATCCGTATGGGTCTTTTCTCACTCTTTGTCTTACCCTGCAGACTCCCAAAACATTATGGGTCTCCTTTTAAGCCTTTTTCAGACCCTCTAAACATCAAAAGATTGCCGAGCGATCTTGTGATCTTTCACGCTCGCTAAACTGAAATTTGAAGTCACATCTATCCGAAGATAGTTTACCCCTTTTTCGGTCTGGACGGTCAACTGTACGAACAAAGGAATACTCTATCGAATTCTGATTCTTTAGAAGAGTACCCTCAGGTAAGATTTTATTTCTTTTTCGGGCCTGAGGGACTAAATTTACGAAAAAGAAACCCCCCCGGAGTCCATAGTTAAGCTCTTTCCAGACTCCCTAAAATTGAAAAGTTCGTCGAGTGACCTTATTCTTTCACACTCGTTAAAATGGTCCAGAAGAACATTCCTGACGGAGTCCATAGTTAAGCTTTTTTCAGACTCCTTAAAATTGAAAAATAGTCGAGTGATCTTGTCCTTGTCACACTTGTTAAAATGGTTTTGAATTGACGTCTAATCGGTGCTAGTTTACCCCTTTTTCGAACCGAATAGACTATTGTCGAAAAAGGTACCCCAATGGAGTTTCCTTTTATTCTTTTTCAAACTCTCTAAATATGAAAAACCACTGAGCTTACCTTCTTTTGGCTCATTAAAGTTACATCGAAGGATGTTACCATTGTGTGTTCTATCAACCGCATTTGCATCCTTTACCCATCATCCTAGTAACAGTTTGCCTTTGCGTCTTAACACCTTTTGCCACTGGAGGATTTTTTCCCGAGTATCATTTCCCTAGAACATTAGTCTTTTCCTTGTTCCTTGAGCTTGTATGTTTTTTGTACTCGTTCCTCCATTTGTAACGTAATATTCCGTTTTCAAAATCATCAAAAAAAAAAAAAAACAAATATACCCCAAAAAGAGGATGGGAAAAGTATTTTCTTTATTGACAACATCATGAGTTGCCCTTGGATAAATCACATATGTCCATTTGATTCATCAGACTATGGGATGTAGTACGAACTTAAGAAGCTTTGCTCGCTATATAGAGTTGTGTCCTCCACCATTTGGTTACTCTTCCAAACATATGGAGAGTTTACATTGCCTCCTGCTTCGTAGACTTATGATTAACAGATATGTTGCCTGAGTCTTATCACTTGCCATGCTATTGTCCAAGGGAAGTTTGTCACTGAGCCTGAGTCGGCCCCTCTACAATATGTCTCTTGTCTGCATACCCAACCATCCTAAACGTCCAATCAAGTATTTGTTCGAAATCACTGAAGCCTTCAGTCCGATCATCAATATTATCAAGTCCATAACCGACGAGCCATCAAAGAACTCTAGGTAGTGCAGTCGTACACTCATATTACACTCCTACCCAAGTTTTATAAGATTTTGAAGTTGTTGCTCGAGCTCTGAAGTACATCCATTAGGCCAAATCAGCTTCTGGGAGATGGATACTTTATATGTATATCTTTCTGATTTCGAGATGTAGCTCCGCTGTGTATTATTCGCGGCTACTCTTCATAGTTGTTTGACATGGATATATAGTGTATTTGATTAGTAGCCATGGTTCTATTTTATCCCGAGCATGGGTATGCCCACCTCGGTGAGACATTTGATATTTTTGTAGATGACACCTCTTGATTCTTGATTCATGGGCTCACTCATTCAGCATATCAGTACAGATTGGTAATGTATTTCGGCCATCAGATGCTCTTCTGACCTCACACATTAGGGTGCATCTGTTATAACCCTAAATTGCACCACACATGCTTACCTGGCATCAAGCCAACTCATATCCCTTCCTTGCYAAAGCCATGCTGAGGAACCTCTTTGAAAATCCTTTTGAGTTAAGTCAAACGTGCCCTAACTCACTACTGCACGCGTTGGAACACTGGAAGGCCTACTAATGCATGCGTTGGAATGTTGGCAGGCCTACTACAACCCGCGTTTACCTAACAAAGCACAAAAACAAGAAAGTTTCCAACGGGACAAAAAGCTATGGGTCAGTTAACTGAAACTCGCAGCCATGCATGGCAGAGAGTTCATCCAAAACCCTAGCTTCTTCTAGCCTATAAAATAAGGGGTAGGGGTACTATTTGGAGGAGGAAAAATATAGCGAAGAAACTCTTCCCAATTTCCAAATCCATTTGTCCCAACTCTTTAGCCTTTCCTCAAGTCTAAGAAGAATTCAAGCAAAGCAGTTGGAGGACAAAGAAGAGAAGGAGCCCAGGATCAGGATCAAGGAGCGGTGGATGATCTCTATCATTATTGTAAGTTGATTCATCTTGAGATTAATAANAAGGATGTTACCATTGTGTGTTCTATCAACCGCATTTGCATCCTTTACCCATCATCCTAGTAACAGTTTGCCTTTGCGTCTTAACACCTTTTGCCACTGGAGGATTTTTTCCCGAGTATCATTTCCCTAGAACATTAGTCTTTTCCTTGTTCCTTGAGCTTGTATGTTTTTTGTACTCGTTCCTCCATTTGTAACGTAATATTCCGTTTTCAAAATCATCAAAAAAAAAAAAAAACAAATATACCCCAAAAAGAGGATGGGAAAAGTATTTTCTTTATTGACAACATCATGAGTTGCCCTTGGATAAATCACATATGTCCATTTGATTCATCAGACTATGGGATGTAGTACGAACTTAAGAAGCTTTGCTCACTATATAGAGTTGTGTCCTCCACCGTTTGGTTACTCTTCCAAACATATGGAGAGTTTACATTGCCTCCTGCTTCGTAGACTTATGATTAACAGATATGTTGCCTGAGTCTTATCACTTGCTATGCTATTGTCCAAGGGAAGTTTGTCACTGAGCCTGAGTCGGCCCCTCTACAATATGTCTCTTGTCTGCATACCCGACCATCCTAAACGTCCAATCAAGTATTTGTTCGAAATCACTGAAGCCTTCAGTCCGATCATCAATATTATCAAGTCCATAACCGACGAGCCGTCAAAGAACTCTAGGTAGTGCAGTCGTACACTCATATTACACTCCTACCCAAGTTTTAGAAGATTTTGAAGTTGTTGCTCGAGCTCTGAAGTACATCCATTAGGCCAAATCAGCTTCTGGGATATGGATACTTTATATGTATATCTTTCTGATTTCGAGATGTATCTCCGCTGTGTATTATTCGCGGCTACTCTTCATAGTTGTTTGACATGGATATACAGTGTATTTGATTAGTAGCCATGGTTCTATTTTATCCCGAGCATGGGTATGCCCACCTCGGTGAGACATTTGATATTTTTGTAGATGACACCTCTTGATTCTTGATTCATGGGCTCACTCATTCAGCATATCAGTACAGATTGGTAATGTATTTCGGCCATCAGATGCTCTTCTGACCTCACACATTAGGGTGCATCTGTTATAACCCTAAATTGCACCACACATGCTTACCTGGCATCAAGCCAACTCATATCCCTTCCTTGCCAAAGCCATGCTGAGGAACCTCTTTGAAAATCCTTTTGAGTTAAGTCAAACGTGCCCTAACTCACTACTGCACGCGTTGGAACACTGGAAGGCCTACTAATGCATGCGTTGGAATGCTGGCAGGCCTACTACAACCCGCATTTACCTAACAAAGCACAAAAACAAGAAAATTTCCAACGGGACAAAAAGCTATGGGTCAGTTAACTGAAACTCGCAGCCATGCATGGCAGAGAGTTCGTCCAAAACCCTAGCTTCTTCTAGCCTATAAAATAAGGGGTAGGGGTACTATTTGGAGGAGGAAAAATATAGCGAAGAAACTCTTCCCAATTTCCAAATCCATTTGTCCCAAATCTTTAGCCTTTCCTCAAGTCTAAGGAGAATTCAAGCAAAGCAGTTGGAGGACAAAGAAGAGAAGGAGCCCAGGATCAGGATCAAGGAGCGGTGGATGATCTCTATCATTATTGTAAGTTGATTCATCTTGAGATTAATAAAAGAATACTTTTCCCATCCCAATGCATGACTTATATATGATTTATTCAATTTATGCTCAATCTCTAACCCTCAAGTAGAAAATAGCATGCATGCGTAGTGTTTTGTCTTGATTGCAGGATTGTCTTTGGAAGGAGCAGTGCAAGCAAGCGGACAAAGCACAACGGAGGATCTACACCAAACATCAATAAAAAGGTTAGTAGGTTCTTTCCATGTTTGTATGTGAAAAAGGGTTTTAGGTTTTGGGGTGGTAGGTTAAAAGTGATTTCTTAAAGGTCAAAATATGCATGCAAGTTTAGCCCTAGCTTGCTAATCCGTAGGGTATTATTTCCCAACAACAAAACCAATAAAATATCACTATAATTCACAACAAGACATTGCCACTTTCAACTGTTTTAACACTGAAATTCTCTTGACTATAATCAATCTCATTACAGGGAGTGAAAAATGAATATGGCAAGGTGATGGGATTTTTAATTAGCATAAAATGAAATAATGGAAGGGAAGAAGAACGATTATTGTTCATGAAAATAATTAAGTGATCCATAAAACATTCTGCAAAAAAGAGATGCACCAACCAACAATCATTGTGACCATATGAAAATTACTGTCTATTTATCTAGTTCATTGTTCATAATCAAATATCCAATAAAGTGCCATCACAAGAAAGTATGCATTCCACACAATCTGTAAAGGGATTTTGTTCCTTTCTTTTAATCTTATAACAATTTCCAGACAGTAACTGTTCCACTCTGTTAACCATAAAAATCAACCACTGCCAATACATTACTTCAATCAACAAATATACCCAAAGTCATGTTTCCAAAATTAACAATGAAGTCACGCTATCACTGCAATCAGGCCTATCATTTAAATGAAATGATATTCGTTACACATATATATATAGGCAGTAAACCAAATAATCCAGATTAAATTGCAAAATCTGAATTGACATTTAAATAGACAACCAACAACCACCATTTCGACGCAAGCTATGCACAAGGTAATTCACTCAGGCAATGTAATTTTTCCACTGTAAAAACCCAATTCAATGCGACTTAAAAAACTGGGCCATCCATCCAACCCGACGAGGTCTCAACAACATGCCTTTCTTAACAAATGATCGATTGTAACAAAAAAATGATTGAAAATATGTGGGTATCCCTAAGTAAATGATTGAAAATGATTGAAACCCAAGCTATCCATATTATACATAGTGTACAACAACCAAAACACCACGATGCAACATTTCCATTTCACAAAACCAAACACACAACCATAGAAATAAATCAGCCCATCGCGCTGAGCCATCAATCCAATACAATATGGCTTTGGTTTAGTCAAACTGTAATCAACTATGCTATGTGAAACTCGACTTATATTATCAGAAAATCATAAGCATGCAGTGGATGTATTTCATACAGTTAACCATGTTGCAATAACCATTGGCCCCAAAAGAAACTAACAGTTACAATAACCACTATTTTATTGTGTAGTAACACCACACACAACGTGCTTTGCATGAGCAACATCAAGTGATTGTAACCAATTCCACCTAAACATCCAAATAATCCTTAGCAAAAAAAACCAATGACTGAGAATCAACCATCCAATTTACCACTATCGTGAAAAACAATCAACCTTAACAAGTTGTGGCAACCACACACACCTATGCATCAATTCGAATTGGGGCAAGGCCCTCTCAATTAATGATATTGAGTGATTAAAGATAAGGAGAGTGACTATGTGCATTGAACTATGCAATTAAAAATGCAGGATTTACCAATTGTTATAACTGAGGTAGTAACTAAATGCCAAACCAACATGACTGTCATATGGCCAACTGGGTGAGCCTGTGCTCGAATCAGTGAACAATACATTCAATCCACAATAAACCATAGTAAAATTGAAAGGCCCGAAAGTCTTCTCTATAAAACTTCAGACTGGAGGCTAAGGTTTTTCTCTATAGCTAACATAGGGAGAACAGAGCCAACTCCTCATAATGGTGAAATATCTGAGGCCAATGGTGCACACCCAAGAAGAGCCACGACTCATTTGTGAGAAGGTAATAAATCCATGGTAGGGGGGCATAAAATAAGGTGAGGCTCTTATTCTGGCAATGTTATTTAATGCACGTAGGGTATAACCCTCATGCTCTTTGATCAAACAACCATAGCACAAAGGTGAATACAAGTCCGAGTAAGAATAGGAAAACCCATTTCATGAGCCTTAGTGGTGAAATCAACCAATGCCCAAGTGAACAAAACATAATGACGCAGAAAGCCTTCAACCATTAAACCCATAAAATCCAAAGACTGGATTTAGTGACAAATGTGTGAATATAGCCATCCACATGTTGGCCCTTAACCAAGTTTTGAGGAACACTTGGTCATAATTGACCGTTTTTGGACTTTGACACCCTATCAAAGATGGAGTGTCAGGAGAAGCAAAGATCACAGGATCTTGATCCACTTTTGAGCTCTTTTAGGGTTTTGGGTTAATGTAATGGGAAAGGGATGTTGGCCCATGGTTTTACCCATGCTTAGGCCCACTTTTGTAATATATAAATAGAAAGATAGACAATTTAAAAAAGAGTAGATGTGATTTCTTAGTGCAATTGGTGGTGCATCTATGTGATGTTGAATAAGTGCTCTATGTGAACTATGTAAGGCTTGCAAGGCTAAGTGTAGGTTACTGTGTGATTGATAATGTAACAAAAGGAAGAAGGATCTAGCAAGCTGCACAGATATTATGTCCTATGCGAAGAAGGGTTTATAAGGCTTTGTGTTTGTAACAGCTTGAGGATGATAATAAAGAAGAAGATCTTGTGGACGTAGCCCCAAGGCGGGGGTGAACCACGTAAATCTGTGTGTTATGCTCTATGATTTGGTTCAATGCATTTATCTTTGCTTATGCTAAGTGCTTTAATATATCTACTTATGACTCTGTGCTTCCTAGATATATATGATTTTTAGATTGGATGTGTATGAGGATGCTTACTGCTGATATACTAGATATGATATGATTTTCTATGGTTAAGTGTTGAAACAATGTACATCTGAGTATTCACCGTGAAGCTCTGTGTTGTCTGCGAAGTATAATAAGGGTTAAATACTGATGAATGATCTATGTTAAGTTCCCTGTAAGGATATAATCACAGATCTGTGTCCCAACTAAGGTTGTAGACACCTGAGTCTTGCAACCACCCCTGCTTCTACCTCGGGTGAGACTTCATCTGCTTCGTAGGTGTTGTCGAAAGGGTTGGTAGTTAGGGCTTTGTTGGTGTGCTCTTGAGTGTTGAACCCTGGGTCTTCCCATGTCCCAACAAATGGTTATGTTGCAGGGACCTGAAACTGTGATTGTTGGGAACTGAGGAAGAAGAAACTTTGTGCAAAAGAAATTTCTGTAGATATGTTTCCCTATTGCACAAATTTTTACTCGACCTATGAAGATTTGTGCCAAGAATAAGGTCAGATCTGAAGAAAGGAAGATTAGATCTGAAGAAAAGAAGTGGCATCTAAATGCTCTGTTCTCTAAGAAAAGTAAAAGTGGGAATTTCTTAAAGAAAGAGGTCAAATCTGCAGAAAAGAGGTAAGATCTGTAAGCCCTGTGATCTAATAAAGGTAAGAATAGTTAAAATTTCTTAGATCTGGAAGCTTTGTGCTCTGTAGAAGTAAGATAAGTGAAATTTTTTGTTTCTAGAGAATTGATCTAGGTATGTTTGATATATTTGGTCCTAGCTTAAAACCTAGGGCATTAATATAAGAAATAAATTTTGATATGAATAGATATGTATAAGCATAATGATAGATATGTTATACCTATGCATAGAAAGAATGTTTGGACTAACAAATGGATGTAGGATCCTAGAAATAATTTTTTGCAGGATAACTACCATGATCTTGGTGTGCAGTACAGAAGAATTTGGGGATCATTTAATAGAAAGAGAGGACTGCCCCTATGTTACAGTTGAAGAAAACTAGGCCATCTAGCTAAGGATTGCACTGGTGGAAAACCCAGTTGTCTCTGTTGCAAAGCCTTGGACCATGAAGTATTGGATTTCCCTAGAATGATTACTAAGCTTGAAAGAATGAATATACATGAAGAACACCCTAGGACAACCCCAGAAATAGAAGAACCCCAGAAAGAATCAGAGAAAGTATTAATGCAAATTAAAGAAACCCTGAAGGAACATAAATATGTTTGATTACCATAGATCTTCAAAGAAAAGGAACAAACCGAATAAAGATTAGGGGAATTTGACATTGACTGTATTCTTGATGAAGAAACATAAGTGAACATTATTCTAGAAAGAACCTGAGAAGTTATAGGGAAGCCTGCCATGATTCCTTCACTGGGAGGAATAGGAATATTCAGAGGAAAATTGGTGATGTTATGTGGAAAACTCGCTCATATACCTATGACAGTCAATGGAACTTTGACAAAAGAAGATTTTTAGATTATCAAATTTATTGAGGACAACACCCCGTTCACTATGTTACTTGGAAAACCTTGGATTGAGAGAGATCAAGCCAGAAAGAAGGAAGAAGAAAAGGTATTACAACAGTAGAGACAAGAGCTAAAATATTTCATGACTAGAAGGATCACACAGTTGATTGAGGAACAGGAGAATAAATCAAAGCTATTTGACACTAGAATCTCAGATGCCAAATAGTTAGGGGACTCATAGAATATTGGAGTATATGTACCAGATACAGACGAAGTAGTTCTCCTAAGTCTTGGGAAAGAACCTCAGCATCGCGAAGTGACTATGCCCAAGGAAAATAAGAACCAAATCGAGAAAAGAACTATTGAGACAAAGATCCTGGGGAAGAAGGATAGAAAGCTAAGTAAAAAGAGTGCTCAGATCAGCAAGTTACAGAGGGATCTAGAGGGAACCTCTCCGAAAGAAAATTTGCAAAATTTGAGCTTCGCTAGGATAAAAAAACAACGACATAGGTCACTTCGTCGTGGCAAAGCAATATAGCCATTAGAGGCCCATATATCCATTCACTGCCGCCCTGAACAGATTGACAAGCATTGATGGTTCATCACCAGACCATTAGAACACACCATAACGGATAGAACCAGAGTTAAGGAAGCCCCGTATCCATTACAAATGATCTGTTATAGAGTTACTTACTTAATCCATCACGCCATGGACGAAAGACACTTTTTCTAATCATGAATTCAAATCCACAGACTACTTGAATTGTGAACCGTGATTACTCCACCCTTACTTTATACCTTGCTATAGTATCCATGTTACTTTGAGAACCTGAGCTATTGATCATGAGCGTATATCTCCGATGAATTTAGTGCAACTGAAGAAACTGTATGAGAGGTACTCGCTAGCCTCAAAGCTAAAAGAGTCATGTTGAAGCAGGGACTGTCTACAGTTTTATAGGCATCATCGATGAGAGGAGTGCAAGCCTCCTTGTTGAATACTCGAGCAGGAACATCCTGAGCCGATGTAGAAAGAATAACCAAACATAAGGACGATATGGCCAACACAAAGTTGGTTTCATCCATCCTACCTGCTTACATACCACCTCTGAGCGGTGCAATCAATACATATAGTGTGCATAGAGACTTTGAGGACACTCTAATCACGACATACCTGCCAAAAGGAGTACGTGCAGTCCATGCAGATCACGACAAGATCGTAGCATTGAAGTTTAGTGAATTCAACCTGGGGGATCGTAAATTTTACAGCACACTTTCCCCGTACAAGTACCTAACTAAAACCAAGGGAAAGAATTCGAATATCATCCCTCAGCAATGGAAGATGAACCTTGTGCAATCTACTCTTCTCAATGTTATGAAGATACCACACTTCGGCAGACACCAGGAGGTGAATTCTTGTGTGAAGATATTATTGGCAAGTAACCATGGAGGATACTTATGGTTGAACTGTCACATAACAGTTGATCCAGCATTGATCAACCAGATCACCGAGATTAATATGCAGGGCCCTGATCTCCACAATTACCATTCTGGAAAGACTTCAGATCACACTCTTGCTTAGAAGATCAAAGAAGCCTATGGTGATGTTAATAAAGGCACACGAGGATACAAGGTAGCTTCTATTGAAAGTGGCGTAGTGCATCTCTCATGTCAACTAATTGCAAGGAAGTTGGTACACAAGAATTGACCCACACAAGTATCCAACTTTGTAGTTGACCTCAAAGGAAAGTGCGCAAAGGGACTACAGATGAACTAGGAGAAGTACCTAGTCATTCAACTAGAGATTGATTGTAGAGAAGCCCAGGATCAGGGGCATGAATTTCATTTTAGTTGGCTCTTGATACTTATAGATTTTATTGCATGGGAGCTACTGGAAGGTGCAACCTTCCCTGACATTGACCCCTTTGAACCACTGGCTGTGAAGTTCAGTAACATGTGGTACTTGAACGACATGAACAAGTAGTGGCAATCCAATTTTGTATTTCATACCTACTACACCCAGTTGAATCACGCCATCTAGTATGAGCCTCACATGGCCATCCAGTCCGAGCCTCGCATGACCCCGAATACTTTACACAAGTTTCAACCTTTGATAAATTTCAGTGCAGACTGCCATTTTATATATCTGACAGCACGTGCTAATGAGAACAAGGAACAACTTTTGTCTTATTATAAGCTAATAGAATAATACCTGGAGGAAATCACCAAGGAATGGTCAGTGGACCTCCTTATTCCAGCATACCCCACAGAAGTATCTGACATTGACAGCCCATAAGCTGTGTAGAATACATCTGGACCCAGTAAGACAAAGAAAACAAAGAAGACAAAGAAGGATGAGGATATCCAGGATGTAGACAACAGATCTATAAGAACCACATTCATTACACTAGAGCAAGGAGGTCATGGTGAAGACTTAGAGGAAGTCAAACAGAGGCTAGGAGACGAAGTAGAAATCATAAATAAAAGGAAGGGTTCACCTCCAAAACCTTCCTCCTGAAAGAAATCAAAAGCACCCATGACTAAGCTGAAGACCACGCTCACTCTAGAGGACTTCAGTTTTCTCATCATGACTATGAATGAAGCCATAGAAGAGATAATGTAAAAGAAAGAAGCTAAGAAAGAGAAAAAGTACAATAGAATCGAGATTGAAATCCAAGGAATACATCAAGCTCTCCAGTCTAGCCACACAGTCTCCTATGCGCCCCTACCAGAAGGAAATGAACCATTTCAACTCCGCCAGATTGCTGACACGATCGAAGTATGCCTTTGGAAGGCACAGGAAGAAATAGCGCAGNGGATCTACACCAAACATCAATAAAAAGGTTAGTAGGTTCTTTCCATGTTTGTATGTGAAAAAGGGTTTTAGGTTTTGGGGTGGTAGGTTAAAAGTGATTTCTTAAAGGTCAAAATATGCATGCAAGTTTAGCCCTAGCTTGCTAATCCGTAGGGTATTATTTCCCAACAACAAAACCAATAAAATATCACTATAATTCACAACAAGACATTGCCACTTTCAACTGTTTTAACACTGAAATTCTCTTGACTATAATCAATCTCATTACAGGGAGTGAAAAATGAATATGGCAAGGTGATGGGATTTTTAATTAGCATAAAATGAAATAATGGAAGGGAAGAAGAACGATTATTGTTCATGAAAATAATTAAGTGATCCATAAAACATTCTGCAAAAAAGAGATGCACCAACCAACAATCATTGTGACCATATGAAAATTACTGTCTATTTATCTAGTTCATTGTTCATAATCAAATATCCAATAAAGTGCCATCACAAGAAAGTATGCATTCCACACAATCTGTAAAGGGATTTTGTTCCTTTCTTTTAATCTTATAACAATTTCCAGACAGTAACTGTTCCACTCTGTTAACCATAAAAATCAACCACTGCCAATACATTACTTCAATCAACAAATATACCCAAAGTCATGTTTCCAAAATTAACAATGAAGTCACGCTATCACTGCAATCAGGCCTATCATTTAAATGAAATGATATTCGTTACACATATATATATAGGCAGTAAACCAAATAATCCAGATTAAATTGCAAAATCTGAATTGACATTTAAATAGACAACCAACAACCACCATTTCGACGCAAGCTATGCACAAGGTAATTCACTCAGGCAATGTAATTTTTCCACTGTAAAAACCCAATTCAATGCGACTTAAAAAACTGGGCCATCCATCCAACCCGACGAGGTCTCAACAACATGCCTTTCTTAACAAATGATCGATTGTAACAAAAAAATGATTGAAAATATGTGGGTATCCCTAAGTAAATGATTGAAAATGATTGAAACCCAAGCTATCCATATTATACATAGTGTACAACAACCAAAACACCACGATGCAACATTTCCATTTCACAAAACCAAACACACAACCATAGAAATAAATCAGCCCATCGCGCTGAGCCATCAATCCAATACAATATGGCTTTGGTTTAGTCAAACTGTAATCAACTATGCTATGTGAAACTCGACTTATATTATCAGAAAATCATAAGCATGCAGTGGATGTATTTCATACAGTTAACCATGTTGCAATAACCATTGGCCCCAAAAGAAACTAACAGTTACAATAACCACTATTTTATTGTGTAGTAACACCACACACAACGTGCTTTGCATGAGCAACATCAAGTGATTGTAACCAATTCCACCTAAACATCCAAATAATCCTTAGCAAAAAAAACCAATGACTGAGAATCAACCATCCAATTTACCACTATCGTGAAAAACAATCAACCTTAACAAGTTGTGGCAACCACACACACCTATGCATCAATTCGAATTGGGGCAAGGCCCTCTCAATTAATGATATTGAGTGATTAAAGATAAGGAGAGTGACTATGTGCATTGAACTATGCAATTAAAAATGCAGGATTTACCAATTGTTATAACTGAGGTAGTAACTAAATGCCAAACCAACATGACTGTCATATGGCCAACTGGGTGAGCCTGTGCTCGAATCAGTGAACAATACATTCAATCCACAATAAACCATAGTAAAATTGAAAGGCCCGAAAGTCTTCTCTATAAAACTTCAGACTGGAGGCTAAGGTTTTTCTCTATAGCTAACATAGGGAGAACAGAGCCAACTCCTCATAATGGTGAAATATCTGAGGCCAATGGTGCACACCCAAGAAGAGCCACGACTCATTTGTGAGAAGGTAATAAATCCATGGTAGGGGGGCATAAAATAAGGTGAGGCTCTTATTCTGGCAATGTTATTTAATGCACGTAGGGTATAACCCTCATGCTCTTTGATCAAACAACCATAGCACAAAGGTGAATACAAGTCCGAGTAAGAATAGGAAAACCCATTTCATGAGCCTTAGTGGTGAAATCAACCAATGCCCAAGTGAACAAAACATAATGACGCAGAAAGCCTTCAACCATTAAACCCATAAAATCCAAAGACTGGATTTAGTGACAAATGTGTGAATATAGCCATCCACATGTTGGCCCTTAACCAAGTTTTGAGGAACACTTGGTCATAATTGACCGTTTTTGGACTTTGACACCCTATCAAAGATGGAGTGTCAGGAGAAGCAAAGATCACAGGATCTTGATCCACTTTTGAGCTCTTTTAGGGTTTTGGGTTAATGTAATGGGAAAGGGATGTTGGCCCATGGTTTTACCCATGCTTAGGCCCACTTTTGTAATATATAAATAGAAAGATAGACAATTTAAAAAAGAGTAGATGTGATTTCTTAGTGCAATTGGTGGTGCATCTATGTGATGTTGAATAAGTGCTCTATGTGAACTATGTAAGGCTTGCAAGGCTAAGTGTAGGTTACTGTGTGATTGATAATGTAACAAAAGGAAGAAGGATCTAGCAAGCTGCACAGATATTATGTCCTATGCGAAGAAGGGTTTATAAGGCTTTGTGTTTGTAACAGCTTGAGGATGATAATAAAGAAGAAGATCTTGTGGACGTAGCCCCAAGGCGGGGGTGAACCACGTAAATCTGTGTGTTATGCTCTATGATTTGGTTCAATGCATTTATCTTTGCTTATGCTAAGTGCTTTAATATATCTACTTATGACTCTGTGCTTCCTAGATATATATGATTTTTAGATTGGATGTGTATGAGGATGCTTACTGCTGATATACTAGATATGATATGATTTTCTATGGTTAAGTGTTGAAACAATGTACATCTGAGTATTCACCGTGAAGCTCTGTGTTGTCTGCGAAGTATAATAAGGGTTAAATACTGATGAATGATCTATGTTAAGTTCCCTGTAAGGATATAATCACAGATCTGTGTCCCAACTAAGGTTGTAGACACCTGAGTCTTGCAACCACCCCTGCTTCTACCTCGGGTGAGACTTCATCTGCTTCGTAGGTGTTGTCGAAAGGGTTGGTAGTTAGGGCTTTGTTGGTGTGCTCTTGAGTGTTGAACCCTGGGTCTTCCCATGTCCCAACAAATGGTTATGTTGCAGGGACCTGAAACTGTGATTGTTGGGAACTGAGGAAGAAGAAACTTTGTGCAAAAGAAATTTCTGTAGATATGTTTCCCTATTGCACAAATTTTTACTCGACCTATGAAGATTTGTGCCAAGAATAAGGTCAGATCTGAAGAAAGGAAGATTAGATCTGAAGAAAAGAAGTGGCATCTAAATGCTCTGTTCTCTAAGAAAAGTAAAAGTGGGAATTTCTTAAAGAAAGAGGTCAAATCTGCAGAAAAGAGGTAAGATCTGTAAGCCCTGTGATCTAATAAAGGTAAGAATAGTTAAAATTTCTTAGATCTGGAAGCTTTGTGCTCTGTAGAAGTAAGATAAGTGAAATTTTTTGTTTCTAGAGAATTGATCTAGGTATGTTTGATATATTTGGTCCTAGCTTAAAACCTAGGGCATTAATATAAGAAATAAATTTTGATATGAATAGATATGTATAAGCATAATGATAGATATGTTATACCTATGCATAGAAAGAATGTTTGGACTAACAAATGGATGTAGGATCCTAGAAATAATTTTTTGCAGGATAACTACCATGATCTTGGTGTGCAGTACAGAAGAATTTGGGGATCATTTAATAGAAAGAGAGGACTGCCCCTATGTTACAGTTGAAGAAAACTAGGCCATCTAGCTAAGGATTGCACTGGTGGAAAACCCAGTTGTCTCTGTTGCAAAGCCTTGGACCATGAAGTATTGGATTTCCCTAGAATGATTACTAAGCTTGAAAGAATGAATATACATGAAGAACACCCTAGGACAACCCCAGAAATAGAAGAACCCCAGAAAGAATCAGAGAAAGTATTAATGCAAATTAAAGAAACCCTGAAGGAACATAAATATGTTTGATTACCATAGATCTTCAAAGAAAAGGAACAAACCGAATAAAGATTAGGGGAATTTGACATTGACTGTATTCTTGATGAAGAAACATAAGTGAACATTATTCTAGAAAGAACCTGAGAAGTTATAGGGAAGCCTGCCATGATTCCTTCACTGGGAGGAATAGGAATATTCAGAGGAAAATTGGTGATGTTATGTGGAAAACTCGCTCATATACCTATGACAGTCAATGGAACTTTGACAAAAGAAGATTTTTAGATTATCAAATTTATTGAGGACAACACCCCGTTCACTATGTTACTTGGAAAACCTTGGATTGAGAGAGATCAAGCCAGAAAGAAGGAAGAAGAAAAGGTATTACAACAGTAGAGACAAGAGCTAAAATATTTCATGACTAGAAGGATCACACAGTTGATTGAGGAACAGGAGAATAAATCAAAGCTATTTGACACTAGAATCTCAGATGCCAAATAGTTAGGGGACTCATAGAATATTGGAGTATATGTACCAGATACAGACGAAGTAGTTCTCCTAAGTCTTGGGAAAGAACCTCAGCATCGCGAAGTGACTATGCCCAAGGAAAATAAGAACCAAATCGAGAAAAGAACTATTGAGACAAAGATCCTGGGGAAGAAGGATAGAAAGCTAAGTAAAAAGAGTGCTCAGATCAGCAAGTTACAGAGGGATCTAGAGGGAACCTCTCCGAAAGAAAATTTGCAAAATTTGAGCTTCGCTAGGATAAAAAAACAACGACATAGGTCACTTCGTCGTGGCAAAGCAATATAGCCATTAGAGGCCCATATATCCATTCACTGCCGCCCTGAACAGATTGACAAGCATTGATGGTTCATCACCAGACCATTAGAACACACCATAACGGATAGAACCAGAGTTAAGGAAGCCCCGTATCCATTACAAATGATCTGTTATAGAGTTACTTACTTAATCCATCACGCCATGGACGAAAGACACTTTTTCTAATCATGAATTCAAATCCACAGACTACTTGAATTGTGAACCGTGATTACTCCACCCTTACTTTATACCTTGCTATAGTATCCATGTTACTTTGAGAACCTGAGCTATTGATCATGAGCGTATATCTCCGATGAATTTAGTGCAACTGAAGAAACTGTATGAGAGGTACTCGCTAGCCTCAAAGCTAAAAGAGTCATGTTGAAGCAGGGACTGTCTACAGTTTTATAGGCATCATCGATGAGAGGAGTGCAAGCCTCCTTGTTGAATACTCGAGCAGGAACATCCTGAGCCGATGTAGAAAGAATAACCAAACATAAGGACGATATGGCCAACACAAAGTTGGTTTCATCCATCCTACCTGCTTACATACCACCTCTGAGCGGTGCAATCAATACATATAGTGTGCATAGAGACTTTGAGGACACTCTAATCACGACATACCTGCCAAAAGGAGTACGTGCAGTCCATGCAGATCACGACAAGATCGTAGCATTGAAGTTTAGTGAATTCAACCTGGGGGATCGTAAATTTTACAGCACACTTTCCCCGTACAAGTACCTAACTAAAACCAAGGGAAAGAATTCGAATATCATCCCTCAGCAATGGAAGATGAACCTTGTGCAATCTACTCTTCTCAATGTTATGAAGATACCACACTTCGGCAGACACCAGGAGGTGAATTCTTGTGTGAAGATATTATTGGCAAGTAACCATGGAGGATACTTATGGTTGAACTGTCACATAACAGTTGATCCAGCATTGATCAACCAGATCACCGAGATTAATATGCAGGGCCCTGATCCCCACAATTACCATTCTGGAAAGACTTCAGATCACACTCTTGCTTAGAAGATCAAAGAAGCCTATGGTGATGTTAATAAAGGCACATGAGGATACAAGGTAGCTTCTATTGAAAGTGGTGTAGTGCATCTCTCATGTCAACTAATTGCAAGGAAGTTGGTACACAAGAATTGACCCACACAAGTATCCATCTTTGTAGTTGACCTCAAAGGAAAGTGCGCAAAGGGACTACAGATGAACTGGGCGAAGTACCTAGTCATTCAACTAGAGATTGATTGTAGAGAAGCCCAGGATCAGGGGCATGAATTTCATTTTAGTTGGCTCTTGATACTTATAGAGTTTATTGCATGGGAGCTACTGGAAGGTGCAACCTTCCCTGAGATTGACCCCTTTGAACCACTGGCTGTGAAGTTCAGTAACATGTGGTACTTGAACGACATGAACAAGTAGTGGCAATCCAATTTTGTATTTCATACCTACTACACCCAGTTGAATCGCGCCATCTAGTATGAGCCTCACATGGCCATCCAGTCCGAGCCTCGCATGACCCCGAATACTTTACACAAGTTTCAACCTTTGATAAATTTCAGTGCAGACTGCCATTTTATATATCTGACAGCACGTGCTAATGAGAACAAGGAACAACTTTTGTCTTATTATAAGCTAATAGAATAATACCTGGAGGAAATCACCAAGGAATGGTCAGTGGACCTCCTTATTCCAGCATACCCCACAGAAGTATCTGACATTGACAGCCCATAAGCTGTGTAGAATACATCTGGACCCAGTAAGACAAAGAAAACAAAGAAGACAAAGAAGGATGAGGATATCCAGGATGTAGACAACAGATCTATAAGAACCACATTCATTACACTAGAGCAAGGAGGTCATGGTGAAGACTTAGAGGAAGTCAAACAGAGGCTAGGAGACGAAGTAGAAATCATAAATAAAAGGAAGGGTTCACCTCCAAAACCTTCCTCCTGAAAGAAATCAAAAGCACCCATGACTAAGCTGAAGACCACGCTCACTCTAGAGGACTTCAGTTTTCTCATCATGACTATGAATGAAGCCATAGAAGAGATAATGTAAAAGAAAGAAGCTAAGAAAGAGAAAAAGTACAATAGAATCGAGATTGAAATCCAAGGAATACATCAAGCTCTCCAGTCTAGCCACACAGTCTCCTATGCGCCCCTACCAGAAGGAAATGAACCATTTCAACTCCGCCAGATTGCTGACACGATCGAAGTATGCCTTTGGAAGGCACAGGAAGAAATAGCGCAGGCCACCTAGGCCTTAAATCAAGCACAAGAGGACCCAGAATTGCATTAATTGGAGTCACAAGAGAACCTAACCGAGAACCCAGAATTGCATAAATTGGAGTCACAGCTCTAAGAGGTGAAGTACGACGCCGAAAATATACAAGTACAACTAAAGGCCCTGTCACCCATAGAGAGAA
>JZKD02S0357926.1:0-10820 GCA_000966675.3 Picea glauca | reverse complement strand
CAACATGCTCACATATTCATCTCGCAACTAATCAACTATAATGTTAGTAGGAGAGCCACTACCTCAATGGACACCACAACCACAATCAAACATTATACCATTACACTTGTGAAAATGTATAGAGACAACATAAACTACAATTAAATGCAAAAATATAAATTAATACAGTGTACAACAAGATAAATGGATTTAATTAAACTAAATATAATTTCCTCTACTTAAATTATTTAATTTCACTAATAGCTATAACATGGAAACATAACTAACAMTAACCATACACATATAACATTTTACAACCATATAAAGGRTTTYTTTTAAACATATTTATTATTATTGTATATCATGAAGTGCTCCAAATAATTTTTTTAKCAAATCTATTTTTTTTAAATTTGCATTGAAGAAGAGGAAGAAATGTATCRGTCGAGTTGTCATTGACGTCCTTTGATTGCCACGAGAGAATCCAAGCTAATGGATACTTCGAACATTAATCTATAACAACTTCCTATAAATGGGTTTCCTTTATTTCGGAAGCCAAGTGTTCAGGGACATGCATAGAAGCACATGTGTTCTAGGACTGGGTTACCTGGAAGCAGAGAAGAAGGAAACAGAGGAGAAGAAGAAGGAATCTTTTGAGATGTCCCTGCCAACCATTCAATAAATGACTGGTTACTATTTTTTCTCTCAATTGGCACAATACCAGTAGGCGGGGATAGAGTCAAAACTTTTGCTACTTTGGAGATAGGGATCACTTCCTGCCACAAGGGCCATCGGAGTGCCCACCTGGAAACCCATGTGTTTCCTCCAACGACACCAATCAAACCAAGAATTTACCTAATTATGGGTTGGATGTCTAATCTATGTCGATGCAAGCCCTGAATATCTATAGAGCTATGTTGGGTAATGCCCAACAAGATTAATAGGAGATTCAAGCACTGGAACCATTGTAGTTCGTCTTCTGTCTACTGGAAGACACAACAGACGATCAAGGTCTCATAAAGAGAGGAGTCATAGGAGTAACTTATTGATTCTATTCCTTGATAAAGGTCTGATAAATGTCTGATAAAGGTTTGATAAATGATTCTATTCCTTGATTGATTCCCACAAAAAAACTTATTTCTCTTTTAGCCATTTGATCATAATGGAACTAAGAAATTAAAAATCAAACACAGAAACCATAATTCAACACGCAAAAACTAACAGACCAGAGCAATCCAAGAAAACATAGGAAAATGACAAGCAAAAAGATCAATCCAAAACCGATCTGAATATTATAAGAAAAAAGTAAAAAGACGGAACGATGAATACTATAAGAAAAGAAGCAAAAAGAAAAATACCTTAAATCTTTATTTTCATAAATGAAGAAGACTAAACTATAAATACTATAAGAAAAGAAGTAGGAAGAAAGGAACCTTAAATTTTTATTTTAAATTTTCATAGATGCAGAAGAGAAGAGAAACATTAAATGTTTTTTATTTTAATTTTCCTTAAACTAAGAGAACGAACTGTACCTTAAGCTTTTTTTATTTTAAATCATAAATGAAGAATAAATGTACCTAATAAAGCGTATCTTTACCTTTCCATAAATAGCATGATTTGTTTCTTTCCTTAAAATCAACTTCATAAATAACAGAGCCACTGAAAAGATTAATAGAGATGAGAACCACGTACCTGTGATAACGTCAGCCAAAAAAAAATTTGAATTCCCGTTACCTTCGTCCTGTTTCCATCCGGGTTTCTTAGCATTTAAGATTAAATTAGTTGTAATTAAGAAATTATTTATTACTCGACTCGACCCTGGATCGAGCTAGTGCTTCTTTTCATTAATAGAGAAATGAGAACATCAGCAAAAAATATTTTTGAATTCCTGTTACCTCCATCGTATTTCTATTCGGATTTTCGTAACCTGGAAAGCACGAGTCCTGATCATTTAAGATTAAATTAGCAGTAACTAAGAAACTATTTCTTACTTGGTTCGACCTTGGGTCTCTGGTTTAAAAAAAATTAAAGAAATTATTTCAAACACTCTTCACAATAGCAACATGATTTATCTTACCTTTGGCACAGTGTCACGGTATCAATTTCATGTATTCCTAGCCATAGATTTTCTTTTGGCCATGTGATCATCATGGAATAAAAATAAAAATAAAAAACAAAAAATGCAATGCATTGCAAAAAAAAACAGAAACCATAGTTCAAAAGGAAATGGAAAAAACTAAGAAACCAAAAAGAAAGATACCTTAAATTTTTATTTTAAATTTTCATAGATGAAGAAGAGGAAAGGGACATTAAAAAAAAATTATATTAAATTTTTATAAATTAAGGGAAAGAAATGTACCTTAAATTTTCAGAGGAGGAAAGGGACATTAAATATTTTTTATTTTAAATTTTTATAAACTAAGAGAAAGAAATGTACCTTTAGCTTTTTTTATTTTAAATCAGAGATGAAGAAGAAGAAATAATGTACTTAATAAAACTTATCTTTATCTTTCCATAAATAGCATGATTTGTTTCTTTCATAAAATCAATTTCATAAATAACAAAGCAACAGAGCTATTGCTTCTTTTCATTAATAGAGATGAGAACTGCGTACTTGTGGTAGCCAAAAAAAAAATCGAATTCCTGTTACCTTCGTCCTGTTTTCATCCGGGATTTCGGATTTTTGTGACCTGAAAAGCAAGAGTCCTTAGCATTTAAGATTAAATTAGCAGTAATCAAAAAAATATTTTTTACTCAACTCTACCCTGGATCGAGCTAGTGCTTCTTTTCATTAATAGAGAAATGAGAACCACGTTCCTGTGATAACGTCAACAAAAAACAATTTTGAATTATTGTTACCTCCGTCCTATTTCTATCCGGATTTTCAGATTTTCATAACCTGAAAAGGATGAGTCCTGATCATTTAAGATTAAATTAGTAGTTATTAAGAAATTATTTCTTACTCGGTTCGACCCCGGCTCTCTGGTTTAAAAAAAAATAAAGAAATTATTTCAAACACTCTTCACAGTAGCAACATGATTTATCTTATCTTTGGCACAGTCCTGTTTCTATCCGGATTTTCAGATTTTCATAACCTGGAAATGATGAGTCCTGATCATTTAAGATTAAATTAGTAGTTATTAAGAAATTATTTCTTACTCGGTTCGACCCCGGCTCTCTGGTTTAAAAAAAAAATAAAAAAATTATTTCAAACACTATTCACAATAGCAACATGATTTATCTTACCTTTGGCACAGTATCAGTATATCAATTTCGTGCGTTCCCTATCGTAGATTTTCTTTTGGCCATGTGATCATCATGGAATAAAAATAAAAAACAAAAAATGCAGTGCACTGCAAAAAAAAACAGAAACCATAGTTCAAAAGGAAATGGAAAAAACTAAGAAACTAGAGATACTTTAAATTTTAATTTTAAATTTTCATAAATGAATAGGAGGAAAGGTACATTAATTTTATTTTTTTTTTAAATTTTTATAAATTAAGGGGAAGGAATGTACCTTAAATTTTCAGAGGAGCAAAGGAACATCAAATATTTTTTATTTTAAATTTTTATAAACTAAGAGAAAGAAATGTACCTTCAACTTTTTTTAATTTTAAATAAGATGAAGAAGAAGAAATGTATCTAATAAAACTTATCTTTACCTTTCCATAAATAGCATGATTTGTTTCTTTCATAAAATCAATTTCATAAATAACAGAGCAACAAAGTTATTGCTTCTTTTCATTAGCATGATTTGTTTCTTTCATAAAATCAATTTCATAAATAACAGAGCAACAGAGTTATTGCTTCTTTTCATTAATAGAGATGAGAACAGTGTACCTATGATAGCCAAAAAAAAATTAGAATTCTTGTTACCTTCGTCCTGTTTCCATTCGGGATTTCGGATTTTCGTGACCTGAAAAGCACGAGTCCTTAGCATTTAAGATTAAATTAGCAGTAATCAAGAAATTATTTCTTACTTGACTCTACCCTAAATCAAGCTAGTGCTTCTTTTCATTAATAGAGAAATGAGAACCGCGTTCCTGTGATAATGTCAGGTAAAACAATTTCGAATTCTTGTTACCTCCGTCTTGTTTCTATGATTTTCGGATTTTCATAACCTGGAAAGCATGAGTCCTTATCATTTAAGATTAAATTAGTAGTTATGAAGAAATTATTTCTTACTAGATTCAACCCTTGTTGAACCCTTGCTCTCTGGTTTAAAAGAAAATAAAAAAATTATTTCAAACACTCTTCATAATAGTAACATGATTTATCTTACCTTTGGCACAGTATCACAATATCAATTTCGTGCATTCTTAGACATAGATTTCCGTTTGGCCATGTGATCATCCTGGAATAAAAAAAAATGCAACGCACCGCAAAAAAAACAAAAACCATAGTTCAAAAGGAAAAAACTAAGAGAACAGATATTACAAGCCAATAGGAAAATACTAAGAGACCAGATGTTACAAGCTAATAGAAGAAAAAAAGAAACATGCCATACATACATACACATGAAAAAAAACATGACATACATGCAGGCACGTGAAACAGGAAACCAGAGCAATCCAAGACAGGAAAACAGAGCAACCCAAGACTGGTCTAAATACTATAAGAAAAGAAACAAGGAGATGGAACAATCCATCGAAGATTTTAAATCAATGAAGCTATGAGTTGGCTCGCTGAATGAATGGCCGTTGGTAGCATGGAAGGAGTGGGTGCTTTTTCTAAGAAATTCAAATGAAGCCACGCCTTCTAGAAATTGAATTAGATTTTAAATCAATGGAGCTACGAGTTGGCTCGCTGAATGAATAAGACTTCATTATCATTTTATGGTTCGTATTATTTGCATTAGATATTATATTAATGAACCATAGAGCCCAATATATATGCCTCTATAAATTCAATTCCAGTGATCATAGTGATTCATGCCCATTTGATGAGGCACATTTTGTTGGAAAAGAAAAGGGCATAATTTATAAACTCAATTCCAATGATTATGTGATTCATGCACATTTGATGAGGCACATTTTGTTGGAAAAGAAAAGGCATAATTTAAAAATTAGCAAGATAATTTTCAAATTTTATTTTCTGAATTGATTATTATTTTTAAATTAATAGTTTAATTTTAATAAGTTTTTAAATAGATTTTTTTTAGAGGGTATTAAGTTGCTCATTATTTACCTTTTTAGACTTATTGTTGTAAAATGTATATACATATTGGATTGTTAGCTAAGATAGGTGATTATTTTTAAATTAATAGTTTAATTTTAATAAGTTTTTAAATAGATTTTTTTTTAGAGGGTATTAAGTTGCTCATTATTTACCTTTTTAGACTTATTGTTGTAAAATGTATATACATATTGGATTGTTAGCTAAGATAGGTGATGTTAAATAGGTTAGATATATTGGGAAGAATGTATGGATGTCATGAATTACTTTCATTTGTTTAATTTATTTTTCAATAAATACTTGTTTCAATATATATATAATTTACATTTGTTTTTATGTTGTACGAGTTTTGAAGTGGATACTAGTGGATAAGAGAGTTTTGAACGATTAGAAGTTTCTCTTAAATTTACAGGAAAGTGAAGTTGGGAAAAGCATA
Source organism: Picea glauca (assembly GCA_000966675.3). NCBI lineage: Eukaryota > Viridiplantae > Streptophyta > Pinopsida > Pinales > Pinaceae > Picea > Picea glauca. The sequence continues at coordinate 5,233 of JZKD02S0357926.1, read as the reverse complement.
TATATTAAAAAAATATAAAAAATATTTTAGATTACAATGATACTTTAGATTACAATGTATATAGATATTGATACATTAAATCTCATTTCAATAAAATTGAAGGTCAGTTGAGGACAATGTTTCTCCTATTGCAACAACTACAATATTGAAATTACTAATTTAATTTGTGCTAATAATTATATGAATATATTTAACACAATATTGAAACTTTAATATCCATAAATATTTCATTAGAAAATGAGAAACAAAATTGAAAATACATATATACAATTTTAACATCTTTTTAAAATTAAACTTTACATATATAAACTTTAAACATCTTTGTAAATTTGAAGCATTATTCTTTTTTTATTGGAAAAAACAAAATAGTACTAATCTTCTAATACGAAAATACAATAAATTCAATGATATGGTTGGTTGATATCAACTACAGAGTGGAGCAAATGTTTGTGGTGGATAGGGTAGGGTATTGATTTATTAGACTTCTATGTTTAGTTTGGGCTTGAAGGAAAACATACATACATTAAAGTGAGTATTATTAACTTTTCTTACTTAACTAATTTTTTAAATAATATTTAATTGTAGTTTAGTCTTAGTTTTATAGTGATATTTTGAATAAAAATAATGACAATATTTGTAAGAAATTATGTATTTGTAATAATGGAATAAATATATTTACATTTTTACTTAATATAATTCTAATTTAAAGCTCTTCTTTTAGGAAACTGGTTCCCAAGCTCCCATTTCCTTGATGTTGAAGCTCCCAAGTTCCCAAAAGAGTTCTCACCCAATTGGGGACGTTCCCAAGATCCAGCTCCATGAACTTCTTTTCAGAGATGATGGAAATGTTCCCGTGCAACTATGATTTGCTTAGAACTTTTTAGAGAAATTTTTTACTACTTTTTTACATGAATAAAACATGCAATAGAAGTAGTTAGTCTATAGAATTGATCCTAAGACTTCAAATATGAAGTTCAAAGCACTAAACAACTCAAGTTAGCCTATTGAGCTCATTCACACTCTCATTTATATATTAATGTGATTTATTGTGTCAATTGGGTTTAGCTTAAGGTAGTTGGGAGGAATGGTCGTTATCCTCCCCACCAGTGTTCAATTCTCTTAAGTGGCATGTTGAGCTTATAATGAGCATGTTGTGGTAATGGCTTCAAGCCTTGTTGTTGACTAGGATTGTGCCCTGGAAATGAATTTTAGGGTAAGTAAAAATGAATATGATTCATCCCTACCATATCTTTTAGGGTAAGTTTAGAGAGGAGAGATAAAAATTGCATTTAAACATCTTTGAATCACGTGTGTGTGATTAGCGTTAACTCCACTAGCATGACAAAGCATAGAACGTGTATTTAACATGCTCTATAATAATAAGTGTAGGATAGCATGTGCACACTTCTCAATTCAAGGAATCCAAACGAGTGCAAGGACTATTAATTATCTAGTTAAGTGTATGATTCTAGCTAGCGCACAACATCTTACAATGCAACCCTTTGATTGTTGAACTATATCTCACTTTGTGACCTCTAAGCTTTGGCAAATTATTGTTGCAAGATTGTCTCTCATAAATCATCTTTCAAGTGTGAGTGTCTCCCAACCTACTTACATTTTCTTATCTACCATAGCACAAGTTTTAATATGCACCCACCATCATTCAACATTATATAAGTGTGTTAGCTCATTTTTTTTCTACTCCATAGGTGATTAGGATAAGTTTATAATAGTCATGATCATTTAATGTACTTCAAAATCCAATTTATATAAATATAGTTGTAACCCTTTTGATTTGTTATGACATGCCTCGTTCCCATGAGTGCCCTAGTTGGTCACATGAGAAACTACATCAAGATTCAACTACATTGAGTTTCTTGTTATAGCTGAAAAACATATATAATAAAACTAAGATCCATTTTTTAATATGCACACAACACAAATTTTAATATGCATCCACGACCATTTAACATGATATTTGTGTGTTAGAGCATGTTTGTCTACTCCATAGGTGATTAGGGTAAGTTTATGATTGAAATGATTATTTAATGTACTTCAAGATCCAATTTATTTAAGCATAGCTAGTAACCCTTTTGATTGGTTGTGTCGTGCCTCATTCCCTCGAGTGTCTTAGTCAGTCACATGAGTGTCTACATAATTTTTCAACTTCATTGAGTTTTTTGTTTTGGCTAAAACAAATATGTAATAAAACATGTATTGGGCATCTTATTGGAGAATAGTTACCTTCCTCAAAGGAAAAGGGAATAGTAAACAAGATTGTGGCCTTTGGATATTGTTATCGCACTATTTGTACTTGCCCAAAGCCCAACGCAAGTGGATGCAAGATTGGCGTAACAGGGGGTGATCTATCACTGTCACCTTAACAGGAAACCCCTTTCTATTTAGGGATATATCAAGATTACCCCAGGGGAGACGTCCCCAGTGACCAAAAGTGTTGATAACTAAGGCAAGGATGCAAGAAACTCCCCCTCTCACTGGTCACTCAATTCAGAAGGTTCTTATGGTCTTTGAGGGATTAAGCAAATGGTAAAATGAAGTGTACCCGCCCAGAACAAGACAACAAGAAAATATAGCAACTTGCAAGTACAAAGATGTGATGTTAGTGCTTCTTAAGACCATAGACCTTCAAGAAATAAGCTAGCTGATATGAATTTGTAGTAGTGCAACTGTTTATAACAACAATTAATATTTTATAACAGCCACAAGAGTTATGCCTTGAAAGTGCTTGAAAATAACAAGAAGAAATAGCTTTGACTTAGCCGAATGATAAAAGTTTGTCACAAGCAAGTTTGGCAATATCTAGATAGCATAATAAGTCACTTTTGCAGAGAATTTGTTGCAATTAGATGGTTGTAGAAATCTTTTGCAACAACAACGAATTCTAATGGTCAAAAGTGCAAGAAAACACCATACAAAGTTAGCACTTATCTAGTAGATTAACTAACAATTGTCACAATTGAATTCTGAATGAGTTAAGTGCAAGTTATGTAGGAAAATGTATCCAATCAATGTATGTTAGTATGGTTGTAGCAAAGATTTGTAACAACAACAAGTTAACTAAGGATTTAATGTAGTTTAGGGTTAGCAAATGTTAGTAAAAGCTTAGAGGAAGAGGGTTTGAGTGTTTTTTTTATCAATCAGTTCACTAAAGCAAGCAAACTAGTGCCTTTAGGGTTAAATGAGTCTAGAGGTGAAAATTTTCTCTTGGAAGAAATAACAAAATGATTGTATTTTTCTAAGGAGAAGGGATGAATGGATGAGGTGTTGGAAACCCAAGGCCTCAAGAATCCAAATCCTAGGGACAAATTTGCTACAGAGTAAGGAGTCTTAGGCCCTAGAGAATCTTCCTTCCTTGGACTATTAAAAGGTATTAAGAGCAACAATAACTAGACAATGGTTTCTAAAGAGCTAGCATCAAGGGCTTTAGAAGTTTATCTAAGTCAAATCACCTTGGTAAATGTCTAGCAAATGAAGAGCAAAGAAGTAGTAATTTAAGTTCTTTACCCCTAGGGTTTGTCAAGCAAGAAATTTCATAATCTTTAACATGAATAAGCAAATATACCATAACATTCAAAATAAAATGATTAATTTCATATTTACTTACTTCACCAAGAATAATCAAGCAATAAAACCCTAGATTGTCAAGTAAATTCATCAACAAATGATCCAAGTTGCAAATTTTAGCCTCCAAGACAAGTGCACCTCTCAATTCCAATCAATAACTCCCAAAAAGGGCACAAATTTCATACCACACTACCTGTGTTGTGAGTGATGATGCAAAAATGAGAGTAATTTCTCTCTATTTATACAATTTCAATGGCCTTTAATTAAAATTAGGTCATAAAAAGGCCGACCTGGCCAAATTACATCAATAATCCAATTTTTACATAATTGAAAGTAATTAAACCCTAAGATCATTTCCAAGGGTGATGTCATGCCCTTCTAGGGTGACATTGAGCCCCTAGGGTGAAACTTTGGGCTCCAGAAGCAGGATGTTTGGCCTCCAAAGGCCTTGGATGATGCTCACACGTGCCAATAAGATCACAACTGACCTCAAGGTGAAAACCCTAACTCTGGGTGATTTTTAGGGTCACAAAGGTGACATCATGGGCTCCCAAAGGTCAACGTCCATGCGGAAAGGCAAGATCCCCTTGGGTTTAGGTCTATCAAGGTGTCTCTGGTGCAACGCCCTTGTTTCTTCTCGATGCAATTCTTTGATGTCTCTTTGCCCCTAGGTGGGGTCACAACATCCATTTGTGGGGTTTCAACCCCATGGAGGTCCGAGCTAATCATTCCCCCATGTGTACCTATCCATTGGGAAAAGTCCTACATCAATAACAAGTACTCCCTCCAGGGGTTCATAAGTCACAGGCATCATAGCAATGTCAATCACATCTAATAATCAAATTACTCAAACATGTGCATCAAACCCCTCTTTACCCAAAAAAATGCTCAAATATGTTATGTAGTTTAACAAGTCAAGTTTGGAGAAGGTTTCAAGGTGTCCTATTGGGATAATCCTCCTTAAGTTTGGGGTGTTTCCCAAGTGATAGCCAATCTAGGTCATGTAAGCGTGTGTGAAGTGGCATGAGGGGGGTGCTTGGGCATGGGGTGCAGTGATAACAGGGAAATGTAGGTCTTACCTATGTGTGCCTTTGTAGAGGGCGAGTTGCACCATGTCATAGAAGTCATTTTTTCCTAGCCCATTCAATGCCTTTTATTCTTAGTTTTATTGTTTTTTTATCTTTTTCTTTTATTCTTCAAGGGAAGAGCTGAGGGACATTGTCCTAGCTTGGTGACCAGAGGTGACAGCATTACCCACAAGCATTTCACGGAGATGAGAAGGATGGCTCATGATGAGACCCCCTGATCCAGGTGGATATCGATGGCCACCCACCTTTTCCAACTGGCTCAAAACAATTTTCTAGCAATTTTGGTAATTTACTATTTTTAGCAATTTTTCAGGTCCTGGACTTCAGGGGCCGTTTTGAGTCCCTAAACGACGTTTTTTGGGAAAACGGGGAGCAACATGGAAGTTCCTTTGATGTTTCTCACATCAAAGTTGTATTCCTCAGATAGATCTTTCTAAAGAGGTATGGAGCGCGTCAAACGAAAATCATATGCAAAAGTTACGACCTCGGGAAGTTGATGGACTTACCTAAATGGGGCCCACATGAATTTTGGTGCTTCATCTCCTAGGGTTAGGTTTTTT
>JZKD02S0357904.1:8779-18861 GCA_000966675.3 Picea glauca | reverse complement strand
ACATAGACTGAAAATAGTCTTTTGGAGGTCCAAAAGCTTCCCAATGGGGAGGTGTGATCAGGGGATCAAATTTTGCTCAAAAATTGAAAGTACTCGGAATCGCTTCAAACCAGACGAGAACGTAGACCTTGTCATTGCGAACCCAACACAACTCGTTTTTTCTCAAACGGACATCGGGAGCGAGAGATATTGCAATCTGTTCGGAATGTCAAACAGGCAAAAAAAAGATGCTGACTGTACAATCCATACAATCCGTACAAGATGACGTGGCAGAGTCCATACATGCTAACGTGGAGGCCGTAGGATGACATGGTAGTTGATGATGTGGCAGTTTTGTATTGGGAGATTTGGGTGAATGGTATTCTGCCACGTGGCACCCCTTTATTGGCTTATGGTTTGTTGTTCAAAATTTTATGGAGTCTGTGGGATTTGAACCCCGGACCTCCCACACCAGTCAAAGCTTTGGTAAAGTCCACCGTGCCAACGGGTCACACGTTGATCCTTGTTAGCTATATGTATTTTAAACTATTTGAATTGATATAACATTTGATTTGGTGGGGGGTCGGGCCAGGGCTTAGCCCCGACCCGAGGTTTTATTATGTTACACAAATGACCATGCCATATTGTTTGCGTGGGAGTTGGTGTTGTACACGGAGCCTAGCCCTGGTTCTATATATAACCACAATACAAAGCGCGTGGGTTTTTTTTATGGCAAGCGGTTGTGCCTCCGGTCACATGGCCCATGACATGTGACCTTGCCATAGCGCGTGCGGGGATGTTCAACGGTTAGCACAGTTTTAATGCGCTCGACACTTGGCATATAACTGTTGGCTTTTGAAAATGGTTAGCCCTTTTCCTATTTTGTGCGTGGTCGTATGGTACCCATGTGCCCGAGAGCTAGGCGGTTAGGGGCTGGCGCACCCATAACCATCCTACAGTTCGCACCGTTGGCACGGTTGTGCCCGGTGCTGGGTTTTTACGCTATATATTGCGTGTGTGTTAGGTTCATGGAACAAGGGTGTGTTTTGTAGATGCAGAGACAACAAGCTTGAAGGGGGGACTTCCAGGAGGCCTAACTTCTTCGTTTTTCGACCGATTGAGGTGCCAAAAAAGCCCAGCTAGGGGTTTTTGGACGCTCTGAAGCCATTGGAGCAGTCTGTTGGTTAGTTTGAGCATTGTAAGGCATGTTTTTGGGCACTTTGAGAAATTAATAATAATGATCTATTAAAAGCTGGACCAGGAGATGTAGCCCAAGAGAGGGGTGAACTCCTTTATCAATTGCTATGTTTATATGCTTATGTTCATTGATTATGCTACTGTCTATGTGTATTTTTCATGAGTAATCCTTTAATTTATGTGTTGCAAAGTTGATCCATTTGCTTTTAACAAATAACATTTACTTGCAATATTTTCAATATTTCAAGTCTTCTTCATTTTTAGATCACACAAAAGATCGCACAACATGCTCAGTTGGAGCCCCTACAAGAAAAGAAAGAACAATTGGTCATGGAAGTCGACGCATCGAAAGTGCACCTCGAACATATAGGCTTGGATGGGGGTGAGATATTATGACCACCAGTCATCGCATAGGTGGTTGAAGTCATGTCAACAAGAAGCAGCCAGGCTCAGGAGTAGTGCCAACGGATAACGAATATGTACGAAGTATTGGCACAAGAAGTTACAGACACTGGAGTTAGGAAGTGATTCAGGACGAGTCACGATGTCAGTTTTGGGGGCTTGTTAGGTGCAGACGCAGTTTTGAGGAAAAGCATCACGTGTAAAGCAGATGCCCATGCAGGAAAATAGGCATGTGTAAGGAAGATGTGCATGGAGGAAACACAACATGTGTAAGACAAACACACATGCAGAAGAAGAAGGCATGTGAGGAACACATGTAAGAAGACCTATCCATGATAGGGTTAGGGTTTTGGTAAGAGAATGTAATGGCTAGTAAGACAAAAACATATATAAGTAGGTGCCTAGGATGTCTAGGTGGGGGTTCATTGTTCGAATATGGCTCGCGTTTTGGTCAGTGTTACTATGCCGTTAGAAGATAGAGTGACTGTAAATCCGATATGTTTTGTAATATGTTGAGCTAAGGAGAGGAAATAGGGTAGGTCTCAAGGGTTATATCATAGGCTGAGGAGCCTTGTGTGATCTATCCCACCTCATTGTAGATCTCGACCTGTTTGATGGAGAATTGTAATGCGTGCGACACTGTAGTTTTGGAAACAACATAATAAAAGAGAAGAGAAGACAAATATTTATGGATATAGCCTGGGAGGGGTGAACCATGGTAGAATATGTGTTATGTGATTGAATATTGTGTATTTCCTTACTGTTGTGTTGGTTTTGTCACTTGGGTGAGAAAAACAACAACACTTGCATGTCTAGATGATCCTGGTAGACAAGACATGAGTTTATCAGTGGGTTAAACAAGACAAACACATGTAATAAACAAAGAAACAAACTAGAAAAACTAAGAAATAAAAGTTAGAAAGCATGAGAAACTTAGAACCATAAAAATAAACCAATGAACAACATAATACTAAAAATGGATCAATAGATTAGTAGGCAAAACACCGTAGAGAAAAATGAGGACTTATGAGTCCCCTCTTCCTCCTTGGGAGGGCTCTTGAGTTCCCTAATGTATAGCTCTTCTTATAGTGAAGACAATCAATGCCTATTCCCTCAAGAAGTGAGTGGAATGGCCTATTCCCTCAAGAGAAAAGAGGATTCTCAAGGGAGAATTCTTATAACATAAAAATACTATGAAGATCTTGGTTTGTTAGTGCACCCATGGCTCTTATTTATAGAATTTATTCAAGGAAAAATGTAATTGGTTCTTGGTGTGAACAATGGGCCTTTTATGGCACCCTCTAGTCCTTGACCAACCTCCCATTCAAATTTCTCTTAGATATGAGTGTCAAATTGTGTTGGGATCTGGTCCATAAGTGGTTGAGGGGCCGACAAGATCCATAAATGCGCCATTCATAGAAGTGTACGAATTTTCTCGTACATAGTCACGCACTTGGCACATTGTGTGCTTTGAAGGATTTGTTGGCCCACACACATTGTGTACTATGCGTGCGCTTCCTTTGGTGAATTTTCGCATGCCAATTTTTGACCCAATTGTTTATCTTTTTTTCCTTTTGAATGCATTTTAGTGTTGTAGGTGGATTAATTTCTATTTCCATTGTTGTGTTTCCTTAACCATTTGTGTGCAATGTTGCAGATGATATTTCAGTGATAACAGATGCCCTTAGATGTGTGAGGTTAGGAGCATACGTATAGCCAAAATACATTAATGTTTTTTTTACTGAGAGTGCCATTGTAATGAAGAGGGCTGAGAGGAACTGCAAGAGCGATCTGCCGAAGGGAGAGGGAAAACTGTTGGACCGAAACCTTTCTCTAGGGAGAAAAATAAAATCTATGTACAAACGAGGTAGGCATGCCCCATGCTCGTGTCATGTAACTAAAATGTGAGGTTATCAACACCCTCAAGGGCGGTTGATAACGACAGATGATAGTTCTGAATGGTGAAAATACTCTGAAGTGAGGTAAGGAATCCGGTAAGAAGTTTCGATGACTCCTAGGAATTAATGGCCTAATTAATTCAAAGGTCTTCGACTGGTATGAAACGAATGCAATAGTCACATAGTAAGACCCACCGTAACATGAGAGTTTGATGAAGTCAAAAATTATGGGGGTCAACGAAATCAGAGAGAAATGATGATTCTCTCTGTGTTGTCTGAGACTCCTCATTGTAAAGGTAATGAGAGTCAAGATACTGTCGCCCTTCTGGAAACTGTGTTGATGTTGACAGAAAGGGAGAAACTACTCCAAGAAGAAAAATGCTTCATGAAATCTACTTAGATGAGATCAAGTACTGACAGGTAACATGAACGAAGTCAAGATGTAGTGAGACTCAAGACTACCCTTGGTTGGGGAATTTTGAAGGATGATTGGGAGAAACTGTAAAACTGTATCTAGTGTCAGGGGGAGGACTAGATATGGGGTTAAACTGTGCCAGAGGCTAACAAAGTGGACAAACTCAGAAATCATGGGTACATGGAATTGGGATATTTAGGGTTTGTGAATGATATCAGAATGAAAAAAAAGTGGATGCCCCAACCAAGGGCGACATGGGTTTCTTTTCCGGAAAAAAAAAATGTCATCAAGGTTGATGACAAAAAGCTAAGTAAATGATGGAAATAAAGGATTTTTACAATTACCAAAGAAATAAAGAATAATGTGGGTTGAGTGTACAGATACAAAAATGGGTGCCCCAATGAAAGATGGCTTGGTCTGTGAGGGCGCAAGTTATGAAAGAGAATTGGTGGAGGGTGGGGCCCCCATGGGTGGGTTTCTGTATGAGGTAAATGAATGGAGGATAATCTGCAGATGGGAAAATTGATGGTGGATGCGATGAAGGGTTAATGATACTGCAAAGGTGCAGTCAATAGAATTGAGATGATATGACCTAGGAGTCCATTGGTAAGGCTATCAATATGATGAGAAGAAGTATGGGGTTCATTCTTAGAAGTGTATAAGACTAACGAGACTCCCATCCATATGGGGTGAAATCAACATGGGTGTCAAATGGCCAAGGGAAATTATGAATGGGACATCTCATGTGGGGGAGAGTGCTACTGGGTGACAATACCAAAATGCAACGGAAGTGAAGGTACTACAGAGCCGGATGTAAGGACCCTAAAGGTAAACATTAGAGGGTGTGACTGGGAGATGCAATTGATTTACAGTGGGAATAATTACATACCAGTGTCAAACATATATCTAAAAGGGTTGCGTCGCTTTCATGAACGAGTACCTGCACACATGAAAACCAAATACTCGACGTGAACAATATCTGATGATAAAGAACATATGACAACTATTTGATAAAATTTGAACATGAGCATGTGTACCTAAACATGATGTGAGAAAAATGCTCCTTCGGGGCTAGGTTCAAATGATGGCCCAAGGAGTGTGAATGTGTAGATGGCAGGACCAGAATCCCATGGCTGAGAATGGATCGGAAAACATAGGTTCCATGCTCTTGTAACTGAGTGTGAAAGTTTGACAAAAAGGGACTATATATGGCTGGTGGGCCCACAATGCTACCTCATTTGTACCTGCTGATGTAGCTGATTTGACAAGAGAATTCTGAGGAGATTTGGATATTACAAGAGTGCGAGTCGATGAATTGGAGAGTTGCAAGAGCCAGGTTAGTGGTCCTATCCCCCCGAATAATTTTAAATTTGTAGAATGTAGTTAGGGGGGGTACGAAAGGCCGTATAGGGGTGGTTTTGGGTATCAGACCACTAGTGCGTGGGAGATGGTGATTTCTTCTACGATTCCCGGTTTTGGGTAGGGGACCACCGATGGTGATTTCTTCTACGATTCCTGGTTTGATGGAAACATCAATTTTGATGGTGGGTGAGATTTTGGCCATGTTTCCTTCTTCAAAATAATATGGGGCAGGGATAGGGTTGTTGAACCATTCTATATGCTCTGAAGGAATAAAATCCTTGGTTTCAATTGTGCATATGGAAGTTTGGGTAGGAGGATAAAAGGCATCCTATGAGAGAAAAAGTGCTCGATGATGGAGTGCGTTCCATGGGAAATCGAGAGTAGTGAGTTCCTCCATGATATCTTCGTCGTAGTGGAAAATGAAAGAATACAAGGGATCTTGGGAGCTGACAGGGGGAACTGTCAAAGTGTGGTTGTCCTCCAGTGGTGAGGATGCAGACATGATATCATGTACATGGTGTGAGGGACCATTGGATGTAAAGTGAATGTCCAAATACTGTGGAGAGTGCCTCGTTCGTGCAGGTACTGCCGACAAAATGTATCAAATATCAGTAATGTGATCCTCAGTAGAAGGTGTTCGAGTGAGATCTAGCTGAGACGTTTGGAGTACTCCGACTAAGGTTTGGTGAAATTGAGGTAGATTTGGATAATGATGAGTGTAATGGTTGTATTCTGAGAATATGGCACAAGTGAATTTGGTTCACAACCCTTTATTGCCTGCAGTGGAGGAATTCAAAGTAGTAGTGGACATACTTGGTGGAGTAGCGAGTAATGCGGTTTCTCTAGGGAGTTGGATCAAATTGCACAAATTGGAAAGAGTAGGACATATATTAGTGGGGTGCCCTTCTCTTTCACATAATTTGCAAGGAGGTTGAACTTGAGGAGAAAGTGGAGCTGTGGGCTCTTTCTTATTTCATATTCCCCAAGCAGTGGTAGTGGTGCCAAAAGTTGGGTGTGATGGGGTTGTGGCAAGAGCATGTACTGGTATCTGCATCAGTATTCCCTCTGTCTGAGGAGGGAGAGATGGTTGAGGAACCATCGCAGGTGGATGTAGATACCATACAGGGATGGAAAGCATCATGTTAGGAAGGGTAAGGGTTGAAGCTACCTAGAATGATTGGACTCTAGGTGGGGGTAGAAGAAGGAAATTTGGGTAATGGCTTGGGGGACTGTCTCCCAAACCAGGATTTCCCTTGGAGGGGGGGGGGAATCTGGGATAAGTGGTGAAGTGGGGTTCTCAGAGAATTCATGACATAATAGATCTTGAACTGGTGGAACATCGATGTGAGGAGAGGCCTCCGTGGGAGGAATAATGTCTCCGATATCTGTTCCATTAGAAGATACTACACATACTTGTGTTGAAGGGTGTAGAAGAGGTGGTGCTCCATGGTATACCCCCAACAAGGATGGGTCCTTGAAAATGTTGGGACCCATGTCAATGACTGAATAAGCATATGAGTTAGTGTAGACAAGGGGAATAATTTTATTGATGTTGGTGGAATGGTTAGACTCATAATGTGTAATTTAGTCGATGGTGATGATTTTCTCGTTGTGAGGGAACATCATCATTCGAAACACAGAAGAGGCCACCACCTTCATGGAATACATGTAGGTACATATGAAAAAGATATTGTAGCCAAGTGGGGTGTCGATAAATTCAATGTCTATGAGGATGGTTTTTCCCCCGAGTTCGATGAGGACATTTTGGAAGATCCCTTCAGGGGATGAGGGTCGACCATCATAGGCTCTTAGGGTGATGGCAGAGGGTACTAGCTCAGGGGATTCGACTTTTTTCCAGACTACTTTGGACATGATGCATGTGTATGCACCTTCATTGATGATACCTTGATCTACTATGATGTTCCAGATCTTAATTGGTATCTAGAAAGCTACCAGGGCAGGGAGGCATGGTTCTATGCTATCTAAATCGAAGGTGATGAGTCTAGTATCAGCTGGGTCGACTGCCCCCAAGGTGGAAAGCAAGGATTTCTGCTGAGTTGGAAAGGTTTGGAGTACCTTCAATACATACATGGCCGCAGGAGACTGAGCTAAGTCATAGACTAGAATATAGTTATGGGCTGCCCTAGCATTAGGGTTATGTACATTTTGTCGTAACGACATATGAGGTATACGGGGGTTTTCTTCAGTGTTAGGGCATGGAATCATCAATGGTTGTCTAGTTGTAGCTAGAGAAGCTTCTAAGGTGGCGGGGGTAGAGTCAGGGGGAACACCGTACTAGCGACTGAGTGTTTGTAGAAGAATTTCTTCTTCACTGGTAAGTAGGATGTTGCGATCAACTAGATTTACAATTTGAATGGGACCTCGGTTTTGATACTGCCCCATTTGTGGTGGGGCAGGGTGTACCTCCTGTTGGGTATTCATCACACCTTGGTGTGGAATAGGGTTTTTCAAAATAACCGAAGGTGGTGGTTGCAAGTACTATTGTGGGGCCTGCTGAGGGGAAGCGATGCTTGGGGACGTTGCACACTCATAGATTATTTCATTTTTTTGAAGTAAAAAATTTGGGGGAAATGGTGTGTACAATGTCCATACTCACCACAAAGAGCACAAGGGAAGTTAGTATGAATATTGTTGTTGTTCTTCCCTTGCCGTTTGTTATTATTGTTGCCTTGGGGGTTCTTGTTTCCTTGATTTTGGTTGCCCCCAATGGGATGGTTTTTTTGGCGGTTATTCCACTTGGTATCGGGTTATTATTGTTTTGGTTTTTCCCTTTCTTATTGGAATTATTCGATTGATGGGATGAATTTTCCGTATTCAACTGTTCAAAAGTACGAATCTGTTGAATGGGAAAGGGTTGAACAAAGTTAACACCGACATGTGGTTGTCCATGTGGAGGTGTTGGAAAATATTGAACAAGCAGCGAATGCGTTTTGATAGTTGTTGTCATTGATGGCAAATTTGTAGATAGCGAATGGTTGTTGTCATTGATGGGTTTGTATCAAACTGATTGCAACAAGATCGTTGAATCCAAAATGAATCTAGACCGTAGTTTACAGCCCTTGTCGGAGAGAGGATTTGAGCCGTCAGATCGAAAGCAGACACCCGTCAGTCGTCAGATCTGCAGAAGCTGTGAGGGAGATAAGCGTGGCAGCGATCAGGTGCCACCGGGAGAAGCTCGACAGGAGGCTTCATCGGAGAATCGAGAATCGGGACTTTGAAATGTCCAATTCACTTGACAATGAAAACCCTGAAATCGCGATATGCAATTTCGCGATGTAATCACAGCAGTTGGATAAGAAGTGATATGGACCATTGATCACAGCCCATATCAGAGTATCGGGGATCGAGACTTTGTAATGCCAAAATATCTTGACATCGAGAACTCCGAAATCGCGAAATGCGATTTTGCGATTTAATCGCAGCCGTTGAATCTAGAATGAATCTGAACCGTAGATCCTAGCCCTGGTCAGAGTTTCGAGGATCGCGACTTTAAAATGTCAAGAACACACTGCAACAGAAACTTCGAAATCGCGAAATGCGATATTGCAATTCAATCACAACCGTTGAGTCAAGATCACACCAGGACCGTTGATCACAGCTCTATACGAAATTTTGGGGATCGGGTTTTGGTATTGACAAGAACATTGAACATCAGACATCGATAAATCGCGATACACGATTTCCCGATAAGGCATATAGCTTGTGGGCCACCCAGGAGTCAGTGGAGGACAGGTGTAAGGAGTACAGAGGAAGTCGGGAATCGGCATATCGTGGGTCCAAGGGGCGTATGCACATTATCATTGTAAACCCTGAAACCCCGACGAGAGGTATGGTGATGGTCAAGTGATAGTTGGTCACATGGACCATTATGTAGCCCCGAAAGGGTAAGTTTGTGGTCATGCAGTGATGGTCACGTTGACCGGGAGCTAAGATCAGGAGGGCTAGCGTATGAAAGGAGCGTCAGGATTTGGATGATCGGGAATCACGCGGGTGTATGCATTGAGGCATCACAAACCCCGTAGCCCCGACAGAGTAAGGTTGTGGTCACGGAGTGACGGTCACGTTGACTGGGCGTTAAGCTCAGGAGGGATAGCATATGAAAGTGCTGAAACCCGATTTAAAAGGTAAGAATAATGAAGATTATCCAATGGTGCGGATAAGGTTTGAATGTGATCGGAGGGTTGTTGTTCTTTCTCACACATTAACTCTTTTAGTTACAAATCCGTTAGTGAAACGGACTCATGATTGCAAATTAGTTGTCGATCAGTTGCCGTTTCAGTTGGCTGAAAAGTTGTCGTCAGTTTCTCCAAGGAATTGGGAAGTTGAAACGTTGTGCCCGTGTATATAAAAGAAGACGAAATAGACTGAGAGGAGTTGGCTGTTCTGGTGAGGAAAGGAGTGAAACAACAAGGAATAATACAGAAGAGGATGCATGGTAGGAAAGGAAGCATATGTGCAGAGTGAAGTGGAACGCAGTGCAGAATAGCAGAGCAAGAGAAAACGCAGAGCAGAATAGAAGAATAGATCAGACTTACAAGACAGAGAAAGGAAGGTAAGAATTGATTTATCTGGGAAAATGTATGTGTATTCATTATTTTGATATTCAGGGTGGTTGGGAGGTGCTCGGGAGGACTGTTGTCCTCATAGGTTCAAGTGGGTGCTTGAACACAGGGAGCTGTAGCTTCCATCTGGCTGCAGCTAGAGAAACCAGGGTGGCAGGGTGGTGCTAGGGAGAACAAGTGTTCTCTATTATACAGGTTGGAGCCTGTGTAACTGGAAGTTGGTGCTTCCATCCAGTTGGTGCTGGA
>JZKD02S0357892.1:252704-284730 GCA_000966675.3 Picea glauca | reverse complement strand
TGATGTAAAAATTGATGAAGGAATCCCAGCAAGAGAGGTATACAGTAATGAGTCTTCTATAGAAGACACAGCTAAAGCTGAAGATGAACAGGTCCAAGAATCAGAAAATGAAGACAATGAATCAGATGAAGACTTAGACACTCAGACAGACTCAAATCAACAGTCAACTACAAATTCCTCCTCCAGAATCATTCAAAAGAATCATCCTACAAGTCAAATAATTGGGGAAAAAGACAAAGGTGTACAAACCAGGAGAAATCTAAACAAAAACACCGAACAATCTCATATAGCTTTCATATCCATGTTGGAACCCAAGAATTTTAGTGAAGCCAACAAATATGACCACTGGGTTAAAGCAATGAATGACGAACTTGATCAGATTGAGAAAAACAATATGTGGGAGATGGTTCAAAGCCCTGAAGGTAAAAACGTCATTGGATCCAAATGGATCTTTAAGAATAAGTTGAATGAGCAAGGACAAGTTATCAGGAACAAAGAAAGGTTAGTCTGTAAAGGCTATGCTCAGATAGAAGGACTATATTTTGATGAAACATTTGCACCCATAGCAAGATTAGAAGCTATCATAATGTTTCTTGCATATGCTTGTCATAAAAGGTTTAAAGTCTACCAAATGGATGTCAAGTCAGCCTTTCTAAATGGATATTTAAGTGAAGAAGTCTATATGGAACAACCAGAGGGTTTCAAACTGTCTGATAACCCTGACTTAGTATGCAAGTTGAAGAAATCTTTATATGGTTTAAAGAAAGCCCCTCAAGCCTGGTATCACAGACTGGATACGTATCTTAAAGACAAAGGGTTCAAGAGAGGAACAACTGACAACAATCTGTATATCAAAACAGAGGATAATAATTTTCTCATTGTATTGGTATATGTAGATGACATCATCTTTGGATGTAATAAGGATTCATTGGTACAATGGTTTTCTTCTGCCATGGAGTCTGAATTTAAAATGTCTATGACAGGAGAACTGTCATTTTTTAATGGTCTGCAAATTACTCAGAGGTCCGAAGGGATGTTCATTTCTCAAGAAAAATATCTAAGAGAAATGATGAAAAGGTTTCAAATGGAAGATTTTAAACTTGTGGGTACACCTATGGTAACTGGATATAAATTAAGAAAGGATGATGATTCACCTGATATTGATCAAAGCTCATATTGATCAATGATAGGTAGCTTGTTGTACATCACAACATCTCGCCCAGACATAATGCATGCTGTAGGAATGGTAGGAAGATATCAGGCTGCACCTAAATAGAGTCATCTGCAAGATGTCAAAAGGATATTTAGGTATTTAAAAGAAACAATGACTTATGGTCCGTGGTATCCTAGAAATCAGAATTTTCAGTTGATTTCTTACTCAGATGCAGATTGGGCAAACTGTGTCGATGAGAGAAAAAGCACCAGTGGAGGAGCATTCTTCCTAGGTGATTCTTTAGTAGCATGGATTAGTAAAAAGAAAGGCTTCATTTCTTTATCAAACACAGAGGCAGAATACATTGCAGCTGCTACCTGTTGCACTCAGGTATTATGAATGATTCAAACACTTGCAGTCTTGGAGGTAAAATACACTGCACTGATCCCAATTCATTGTGATAACACTAGTGCCATCAATGTGTCTAAAAATCCTGTCTTCCACTCCAAGACCAAGCATATTCCCATAAAATATCATTTTCTAAGAGAGCAGGTCTCCAATCAGATTGTTCAGGTCCATTACATTCCAACCACAAAACAAATTACAGACATTTTTACTAAACCTCTACCCAAGACACCATTTGAATATCTCAAATAGAAGCTGGGTGTTATCCCGTCTCACATGTAAGAAAGTCCATCCTGTCAGGGGGAGTCTTGTATTGAGTGCATATCTGATACCTCATAAAATTACTGCAACAACTCAGGGGGAGTGTGTTTTCTTTGACATTGATGTCAAAAGGGGAGAAAAGGAGTGGTCTAGATTGGATGCTACAGTTGGAGGTCCAAACATATTAGCACAATCATTTAGGGTTGCCATCAATTCCAAAGGGGGAGATTGTTGGAAGGTTTACAGTTGGGAGTAAGCTTGTCATTGATGGCAAGAATAGTGATGGCAAAGATCAACATGATCAACAACGCAGTGAAAATGGAAGAGTAAAATCCATTTTAGAATTTTTGATACTGGGAGTTGAAGTGTCGAAACACTTCACCACCGAGGTGGCGAAATCGTGAAGTGGAAAAATCGTGAAGTGGAAAAATCACGAAGTGATGAAATTGCGAGCTGGACGAAATCGTGTAGCGGCGAAATCGTGAAGTGGCGAAATCGTGAGAATATCTGGGCCATAGGATCTGGGGTATCTATGAAGGCTCAATAGCCGTTAGATATGGTGAAGCTACAAAGAGGATAAGTCCAAGAGTCATCCAACTCTCCAAAACTGTGAAGGAATCCTGACTGTCCATCGGGGACAGTCGTGGACCGTTGATCAAGAGGACGTGTGGCGAAAGATCAGAGCACCACAAAGACTCCATTTCATAGTTTCACAAGTAGTGAAATCTAAAGGAAAGAGGTTCAAACTTGCGATATGCGAGATCATGAAAAGATCTTGACTGTCAGATCACCAAGGGTTCTAGACCGTTGATCTAAGCTCCATCTCGGAGCTTCACCTATCTCGACTTGGAGTAACAAGAACCTCCATCTAAGGAACCGTGAGATGGAAATTCACAATGAGATCTAGACCGTCAATACACCAAAATCCTAGACCGTTGATCTGAGATCCATCTCAGAGTCTCACCTATCACGACTTGGAGTGACGAGAATCTCCATTTAAGGAACAACAAGATGCAAATTCACGATGAGATCTGGACCGTTGATTCATTGATATCATGGACCGTCGATCAGGGTCGATGAAGATCATAAGTTCGCAGTGCTTTTTAGCGCATCCTATGGTTGTTGTGTGTGGTCATGTGGAGGAAGGACCTAGTGCAGATAAGCTCCTTTTCGGAGTTTTGGGGATCGCGACTGGGAGTGTCGAGACACTTGGTCACACGAATGTCGAATTGTCGAATGTTGAAATGCCGAAATGAATGCAAGATCCCATGGAGCCAATCCAATGGTGTAGGTAAATCTAAGTATGATCGAGGGGCTAATGTTGCTTTTCATAGTGTAACTGCTAGAAACCATTGATGGTTTCTGCTAGAAGATTCGAAGAGACTTCTATGTGATCACCAGAGGAGCTGAAGAGTCTCCAAGCTTCTTCCAGTGAATGAAGACTATTCTTAGAGGGGATTGACAGATGGATGAGCGTTGAAGTCTGTAACTGAAACAGAAAGGATAAGCTCGACTGTGCCAGAGAAGACAAGGAGTCTCAACTAGTAGAGAGGTCGAGGAATCTCAGCAGAACACCCAGTGATGTTGGACGCATGGTGGGAACCACCAGAGCAGCTGAAGAGTTGCAATGATCAGGCAGAGCACTCGAGATGTGGAGGAGATCAGCGCAGTGTGAGTATGCAAAGGGATTGCATACATTGCATGCACAAGTAGCATAGAAGATATAAGTACATGGTACACAGAAGAGATGTGGTTGTTGTTACTGCTGGAGTTGTTGTTGGTGTAGTTGTGATTGTCATTGTTGAAGGTGATTCATGCGTGA
Source organism: Picea glauca (assembly GCA_000966675.3). Lineage (NCBI taxonomy): Eukaryota > Viridiplantae > Streptophyta > Pinopsida > Pinales > Pinaceae > Picea > Picea glauca. The sequence continues at coordinate 281,089 of JZKD02S0357892.1, read as the reverse complement.
ATCAGGAGGGAAGTGCAGTAGCTAAATTGAACAGAAGAGGAACTATGAAGTGAATGGACATGGCACATAGAGCATAAAAAGCAAAAGAACAGACAGTGCAAGTCATGTGTGCAGGAAGGTAGTGAGGCAGACAGAGCAACAAAATGCAGCAAAACAGTGATGATTTTGGTAAGCCATTGTTGAACATTATATCACTGTAATGAGTTTTAGTAGCAAAGATTTATAAAACAGAGTGGTAGGGAGGTGCTAGGGAGGATTGTTGTCCTCAGAGGTTCAAGTGGGTGCTTGAGCACAAGGAGTTGGTGCTTCCTTCTAGTTGGTGCTAAGGAAACTAGGGAGTTGGTGCTTCCTTCTAGTGGGTGCTAGAGAAAAGCAGATAGTCGGTGCTCTATGCAAGTTGTAGCTTGCAAAAACTAGACGTTGTAGCCTCACAATGAGTTGGTGATCATATGTATGATAATTTATAGAATGTAAATAATACTTATCATATCAAGAAGAAGAGGTTTTTACCCTGTATGGGTTTCCTTGGGAAATATTTGTCTCTGTGTTTCTCATATATGTGACTGATGTTGAATGTGTCGTTGTTTATTTCCCTGCATTATTGTGATCATCATTGAGTTCCTTGTAAATATTTTAAAAGAAGCATAATTGTTTAAGCACGGTAACAACTGATTCACCCCCCCCTCTTAGTTGTCGAACAAAAGTATTGTAACTTCAAATAATATTATAATTATATTGTAGTTATTACTTATAAATCAAATCCCCTTTTGTGGATTGGTCAAACCATATTTATATGGTGGTATTTGTAAAGTCGGCCCCTAGTGTTTATAAAGTGGTTTTAACCACTTCTAGAAGAAGTCATCCCTACTAAGTGAAGAGACACAACTGTAGCACCTCCTCAACTAGTATTTATATGTGAGGATGGTGCCTCATTTGTACACACTCACTCTCAGTCATCCAATGCACATATATTGAAGGAATTTGCAGTTGCAGGAGGAAGGAGAAGAGAGGCGCATGCTCAGTCTTGGTTTAATCTTGGTGTTTTGGTATTGTCATTGTATTGGAAATCTATTAATGAGGAAGTTTTTGTTGGGTTTTCTCCCCCATGAGGGTTTTCCATGATACAATGATGCATACCTTTTGATTGTGCTTATTTCAATGATCCTCTTTATGATGTTGTTTTGGAAATGCATTGAATGCTCATGTAATTTGGAAATAACCTAATAACAACAATAAAAACTTAACAATGTCAATGAATAACTTGGTGACAAAAAGGTCTTATTAGCATGAGGCATCCGAGTACATGCTTTGATTTAAAATTTGTTTTGTGTAGAAGTTGTATATTGTTATTAAAAACGAGTCCCCCTACACTAATCCATGTGAAAGACATGGATTATCAACCAACAAGAATCCCTTAAGGATGCTAAAGCATTTTTTGAATAAGGGAAGACATACCCCTGCAAGGATATTCTCAAATCCTTTCTCACACTCCAGAATCATTATCAGGGATGATTCTGCATTTCAAGAAGCAATAGAGGAACAAAGGATCCATGAATATATTCCAAATAAAGAGAATCTGGAAATTTCTTCCAGCAGTCCTTGTGAGAAGACAAAAGAAATCAAAGAATCAAGGGCCACATCAAATGAAAGACAACTACTAGAGCCAGAGATCAAATGATTTTTTGGCATGCTTATCACTAGATCGATTATGCATTACAGAGTGTGATGATCAACTTTCCAATAATTTCATGTCATGACAATCAAACAGAACCCAAGGAATAATGATTACATTGAAGAATGGTTCCAGATAGTCATTAGGTCAGGGTACCACTCCATGCTTCAACACTTGTTGGCACAGGGGCAGACCCAGGGTTCAACGGTACAACAACGCACTAACAAAACCCTAACTATCGGCCCTTTCGGCAACACTTGTGAAGCAGATGAAGTCTCACCCGAGGTAGAGGCAGGGGTGGTTGTAGGACTCAGATGTCTACAACCTTAGATGGGACACAAATCTATGATTATAACACCTAATAGAGCACTTAGCATCGAAAAATCACCAATATTAAACCACTATAATACTGCGCATATATAAAAAAGAATCTCATCATACATCCCGAACTGAGTATCTAAGCACTTAGCGTTAAAGAAATAGATCATATCTAACAGTATTGAGCACTAAGCATATTCATATACATCATATCTAGCATTCATATACATTATTAACACAAAGCATGAACATATCTTATCTATCTATATCAAAGCACTTAACAAAAGAAGACATAAACACATCAAGGGAATGCACAAAGCAGAACAACACAACGTTTACGTGGTTCACCCCCACCCTGGGGCTACGTCCACCAACTCTTCTTATTTATTGTCTTCAATCAATTGGTTAAAAAAACAAAGCCATCAAAACCCTACTGTGCAGAGGACATAAGATCTGTGCAGCTCGCTAGATCCTTCTTCCTTGTGTTACAGCACAAAGCCTTCCACCGTCTATTACAACCACCTGCACTTAGCTCTGAAATCATGCACAAAGACTTTACAAAACATTACTTGCACTTAGCATACACCACATAGATGCCTATATCGGCTCTACCTCTTCTTACATCGCCTAGATATCTATTTATACATTGAAAAATAGGCCTAAGCATGGGTAAACCCATCAGCCGACATGCCAATCCTATTACATAATCCCCCCCCAAAAAAAAGGATCCAAAAAGGGACCGAGATCTCATGATCTCTGCTTCGTTTTGCGCTCCTCCTTCGATAGGATGTCAAAGTCCAAAAAGAGGTCAACATGACCAAGATTCTCCCAAAATTTGGTCAAGGGCCAATAGGCCCCCAACACTCACGTGTGACTCGTCCCGAGTCACTCTAATATGACCAGTTCCACTTTGAAGGCCTCGATCTTGTCTCGACCTTCTTTGACATGCTATTGTGCGATGACCTCTTATTCGGTGAACTCCTAGATCACTGCATCATTCACTAGACCTTCTATGCAATGTTCTGTTGCGGTGACAACCTGTTCTAGCTCTTCTCCTTGGCTTTCAACCTCTATGAACAATTGAGACACCTTATCTTTCACTGGTTGAAGCCATTGAGTAACTTCCATCACTCTTCTTTGAATCATGTGGATCTTCTTCTGGGCGGTACATTGCTCTTGAGCTTCTTCATTCTTTCCATGGCTGACAAGGCCTTTAGCTGTGCCTGTAGTGTGTCTTTGTGCTGCTTCACTTCCTGGACTTCCGACTCCAGCGACTGTAACTCTGGATTCTCAGTGAGGTTCTCGTATGTTTGGGCGTTGCGATTACTCAACTTCTTGCACTCTAAGGCAAGAGCTTTCAATCTGTCAATTACGTTGTGGGAAGTTGCTTCCCTTAGGTCTCTTACATCTTGTGGGGTCTTAGGCATAGTGCATAGCTCCAAGTCTGCTATGTGATGTTGGATTACTTCTTCAAGTTCTGCCACCTGGTATGGGACTCACTCCTTGACCTTCACTTCTATGACTGTCACAAAGTGAAGTGCTATGTGAACCATTTCCTTTACTTCCAGTTGCTCTGCGATAAATTGTTCCTTGCTTTACTGCAGTTGTTCTTTTTATTCATCCCACTTCTCTTGTAGCTCAAGATTTTCCCTTTCTGTAGTATTGTGTTTTTCTACAAGGTCTCCCTGTACTTGTTCCAATACCTAGGTAGCTTGCATTATTTCTTCCTGAGCTCGTCGAAGGCGATCTTTGACTGTATCGGCAATTCGGTGGAGTTGAGATGTCTCATCTCCCACTTCTTATGTTCCTTCTAATAGAGGCACAATGGATACTGTGCGGCTGGATTGTAGTGCCTATTGTACTCCTTGGATCTTGTCCTTAATGTGATGGAACAACTCCTCCTGCTTAGCTTCTTTCTTCTCTGCTATCTCCATCAAAGCATCATTTAGGGCTGCTACGATGAAATCAAATTCATATGGGGTGAGGATAGTCTCAAACTTGGTCATGGTTTCTTTCACTTTCTTCCAGGAGGAAGGTTTCGGGGGGGAAACCTTCCTTTTCTTCGAGGGATCTTCCTCATCTCTAGGTTGTGTAACCTCACCTTTATTCTGTTCCACTTATGTGCCACCTATCTCTTCGCCATCACCTCCTTGCTCTGGTGAAATGGAATCAGTTTTCACTGAAGCGCTGCTTAGATCATGTACTTCTTCAGTCTTATTCATTTTGCTTGGTCCCAATGTATCTTGCATAGTTTTTGGACTATCTATGCTGGATAGCTCCACAAGGTCTGCTGGAATGAGGAGGTTTGTTGACCATTCCTTGGTAATCTCTTCCAAATCCTCCTCCAACAACCTGTAGTATGACTGCAGTTGTTTCTTATGACCATCAGTGCACACTGTGATGTATATAAAGTGTCGATCAACACTGAACTTCATCAAAGGATGAAACTTGTGGAGAGTATCCAGGGTCATCAGAGGCTCGGACTGGATGGATACCTTTAGCTAGTTGTAGTATATATGGAACATGACATTTGACTTCCATTGCTTACTCATATCATTCGAGTACCACAGTGTACTAAACTTCACGGCTAGAGGTTCAAAGGGCTCAATGTTTGGGAAGGTTGCATCTCTTGACATCTCCCACGCGATGAAAGCGACCAAGATTAGAAACCAACTAAAGTGAAACTCATATCCTTGATCTTGCGCTTCCCTGTAGTCCAGTTCCAACTATTTCATGAGGTACTTCACCCAATTCATTTGTAGGCCCTTCGCGCACTTTCCTGCAAGGTCAACTACAAATATAGTCACTTGGGTAGGTTGGTTCTTGCAAACTAACTTTCCTGTGATCAATTGACAGGTTAGGCACATTGCACCACTTTGGATAGAAGCTACCTTGTAGACTCATGTTCCCTTTTTGACATCTCCATATGTGTCCTTTATCCTTTGTGCTAGAGCGTGATCCATTTTCTTTCTGGGGTAGAAATCCTATGAGTTAGGGCCTTGCATACTCATCCCTGTGATCCAATTGAACAACGTTGGATCCACTGTGATATGGAAGTTTAACCACAAGTATCTTCCATGATAACAGGATAGCAGCAACTTGACGCATGCGTTCACTTCCTGGTGTTGCCCGAAGTGAGGAATCTTCATGAGGTTGAGTAGTGTGGACTACACGAGGTTATGGGTCCATGACTGAGGGATGATCTTTGAATTCTTTCCTTTGGTCCTAGTCAAGTACTTATGTGGGGCGAGCATGCTGTAAACCTTCCTATTGCCGAGGTTGAAGTCGCTAAACTTCAACGCTGATATCTTTTCTTGACCTTAGCGAACTGCACATATCCCCTTCGGGAGGTACATAGTGACCAATTCGTATTCAAAGTCTTTGGGCATGCTGTCTCGGTTTATCTCGCCGCTCAGAGGTGGTAGGTAGGCGGGCAATATGCTCAGAATCAACTTAGCATTCGTGATATTGTCTCTATGCTTAGTTCATTTCTCATCTGTTGGTCGGGATGGTCTGACTCTAGCAGTGGATGGAGAGGTCAGAAGTCTTGTCATCAACGATGCTTGTACACTTATGGAAAATCCTCTCTCTTACATGACTCTTTCAATTCGTAGATCGAGGAGGAATTCTTTCACGGATTCTTCAATTGTGCTGATCTCCTCGAACATACGCGCTCGGTATTAATTAGATCAGGGTCAAATTAAATTAGACACTATACTAGAATAAGCAACAAGAGTGAAATGATCACTGTAAACAAGTCACTTGGTATGTGGGCTCAAATTCTTGGTTAGCAAAAGTGTTCTTCGTGCATGGAGTGACAGGATAAATATGTAAGTTGGCAACGGTTCACTTGTAACGGGTATGAAACCTCATTAACTCTTGTTCTATCCATTATGGCTTAGTCCAACGGTCTGGTGTCAAGCTATAAATTCTTTCCAACTCATTCAGAGCGACAGTTGAATGGATATGTCAGTCCCAACGACTATATTGCTTCGACACGGCAAAGTGCCATGTGTCATTGTTCTGATATCCCGACGAAGTTCCAATTCTGTAAATTTCCCTCCTGCGAAGTTCCCTCTAGAGATTTATGTAACTTTTCAATCTTAGCCCTCTTCTTACTTAGCTTCCTAGCCTTCTTTCCAGTGAACTTCATCTCGATAGTCCTTTTTCCATTCTGATTCTTATCTTCTTTGGACATAGTCACTGTGCACTGTTGAGATTCTTTCCTAGGATTTAGGGGTAAGTATTCTAATGTTCTTATAGCTTTGAGATCTGGGTATCTAGTGTTAAGTAGCTTCGATCTGTTCTCCTATTCTTCAATCAAGTATGCGATCCTTCTAGTCATAAAATCTTTTAACTCTTGTCTTCTCTAAGACTTCTTATTCCTATTTTTGTTTGGCTTGATCTCTTTCAATCCAAGGTTTTCCTAGTAACATGGTAAATGGGGCACTGTCCTCAATAAATTTAATAATCTCAAAATCTTCTTTTGTCGAAGTTCCCTTGGAATTCATAGATAGATGAGTGGTTCTCCCACATAGGTTTACCAGTTTTCCTCTGAATAATCTTATTCCTCATAATGAAGGGATCATAACAGGCCTTCTTATAGCTTCCCAAGTTCTCTCTGTCATGATATTCGCCTATGTTTCTTCATCCATAACATATTCAATGTCAAAGTCTCATATTCTTGCTTCAATGCATTTTTTTTCTTTAAAATTCTCTCATAATCTGACATGTCGGTGGTCATTCAGGGTTTCTTTCATCTGTAACAATACTTTCTCTGATTCTTTCTAGTGTTCTTCCATAGTCTCTGGATCTGCCTTAGGGTGTTCCTGGTTCATATTCATTCTTTCAAGCTTAGCAATCATTCTAGGGCAATCCAACACTTCATGATCCATGGATTTGCAACAAAGACAACTAGGTCTTCTCCCAGGGCATTCCTTAGCAAGATGTCCCAGCTTTCTACAACTGTAACATAGATTTAATCCTCTCTTTCCTCTAAATGATCTCTAACTTCTCTTGTACTGCGTGCTAGGATTATAGGAGCTAACCTACAACAAATTCTTTCTAGGATCCTGCATCCATTTGTTAGTCCAAACATTCTTTCTATGCATAGGTATAACATATCTTTCAGTATTCTTATCAGATCTAGTTATATGAAGTCTTCTTTCATCTACTAGTGCCCTTAGTTTTTAATCTAGGAAAAAATCTATCAAACAAACATAGATCCATACCTTAGAAACAAAAAAATTTCACTTATCTTACTTTTTCAGAGAACAAAGCTTACATATCTTACCTCTTTTCTTCAAATATGACCTCTTTTCTTGGCACAAATCTTCACAGGTCAAGTAGAATGTTGCGTACTAGGGAAACAGATATTCATACAGAGCTTTCACTATTTCAGATCAGATCTTCACACATAGCTTCTTCTTCTTCAGTTCCCAGCAATCACAGTTTCAGGTCCCAACAACAGAACCATTTGTTGGCACAGGGGTAGACCCAGGGTTCAATGCTAGAACAATGCACCAACAAAAACCTAACTACCAGCCCTTTCGACAACACCTGCGAAGCAGATGAAGTCTCACCCAAGGTAGAGGCAGGGGTGGTTGCAGGACTCAGATGTTTGCAACCTTAGATAGGACACAGATCTGTGATTATAACACCTGACAGGGCACTTAGCATCGACAAATCACTAAGATTCAACCACTATACTACTGCACAGATATAACAGAGCATCTCATCATACATTTTGAATTGAGTATCTAAGCACTTAGCGTTAAAGAAATAGATCATATCTAACAGTCTTGAGTACTAAGCATATTCATATACATAAGATCTAGCATTCATATACATTATTAATGCAAAGCATGAGCAGATCTTATCTATCTATGTCAAAGCACTTAGAAAAAGAAGACATAAACACATCAAGGAAATGCACAAAGCAAAACAACACATCATTTCCGTGGTTCACCCCCACCCTGGGGCTACATCCACCAACTCTTCTTCTTTATTGTCTTCAATCGATCAGTTACAAGAACAAAGCCATCAAAACCCTATTGTGCAGAGGACAGAAGATTTGCGTAGCTCGCTAGATCCTTCTTTCTTGCATTACAGCACAAAGTTTTTCATCGTCTGTTACAAGCACCTGCACTTAGCTCTGCAAGCATGCACAAATCCTTTACAAAACCTTACTTTCACTTAGCATACACCACATAGATTCCTATCTTGGCTCTGCCTCTTCTTACATCACTTAGATATCTATTTATACATTAAAAAATAGGCCTAAGCATGGGTAAACCCATGGGCTGACATCCCAATCCCGTTACATAATCCAAAAAACCCAAAAAGGATCCAAAAAGGGGCCGAGATCTCATGATCCCTGCTTCATCTTGCGCTCCTCCTTCGACAGGTTTTCGAAGTCCAAAAAGAGGTCAACATGACCAATATTCTCCCAAAACTTTGTCAAGGGACAACAACACTTCTTAGCATCATCTCCTCTCAAGCAATTGGCCTCTCATATCCTGATATGTATTGAGGTATACTTTTCGTATTTGGATATAAGTGTATTTGTAATATCGTTGCACACATGGATCCATTGGAAATACTCCTACACTTGAGAAAAAGTTTCTTTTTTTTTCAAGTAGGTAGGATAGGGGAGAAAATAAATAACAACAATAAGGAGGGATCACCAAGTTAGGGTACAACTACTAGATTTCTTGCAGCCTATATCTCCTTCATATAGGGCATATTTTGTTGCAACATCTTTCCCTGTGACAAATATTCCTGTAGCACTATTTCACAGTAGTTAAGGTTGTCTTGCAACAACATTTTTTTATTTTGTTTTTAATATGCAGTAAAGAATAATTACATATTTAAAAAGAAACAGGTCCAAACCTCCATTCCCAATTCTTCCAAGAAGCACCACAACAGATCCAGTCATCCTTCAACAACATCCAAAAATTCAACGTCAATCCAAATCCTTGCAGAGGAAGAGTACTAGCATAAATTTAGAAACAATTTAATTTCCTGTAGACAAAGCTATGAGTTACCGAATCAAATTACATCCAGACAGAACTATGAGTTACCAGATTGTATTGCGGCCAGATATGGTTTTGACGCATAGTCAGTTGAGGCCACATCATCTATGAGATCTCCTAAGCATCAAGTAGATTCTATACTCTTAAGGGAGACGATTATTATCAAGAGTTCAACCTTACAATAGCACACCAGTGATGCCACAACTCCAACATGGAAATCACAGTGCAATGCTATATTTTGGGCCACAAAATTGTGACCAATCATCAATGAAATAGTAAAGGCAATGTTTAGCTATTTCTTCCATGACTCTGCTATGCAATGATGTGATTATTATTGATAAATGTCTTGGACATAGTCCGATGGATTTGGAACCATATTCTAGATTGTAGTGAGCTCTAACCTCATATATGAATTATTCAGGAAGGGTGATGTGACTACCAGAACAATAGAGTATCCTGATTCCATGCTCACTTTTGGTCAACTCTTAACTTGCACATTGAAGATCCACATTTCTAGCCATGATTTCATGCTTGCACTCATTCGATGATTAAATTTGGTATATGGTTGAGATCCATGGATATAGGATCGACGGTTTTAAAGCTACACATTTTGTGTAATTATGCTGATCAAAACCTATAACAATATTGATTGATTGGGGGCATACAACTGCCCTAATATCTAATCCACACGGATTCTCACTAGTGAACTTGATAATTAATGCATTAATATGTGATTTCATCGAGTTGGTACAATTTTAAGTTGATGAGATCACTTGGGAGTGAAAGATCACCTGTTTTTCAGAGTGAGACTTTACCCACTGCCTTTTACTGATACAAAATATGGGGTGAAGTTGCTTTAGCTCCACAACCCAATGATGGTATCCACTCACAATCTATATCAGGAACTATTCTTCTTCCTAGGTAACATATTTATCTTGTGCACCTCCATACACCAAATTACTAAATGTTCCAAGCTCTGTAATTTCATTGAATGGGAATGCACATAAGAGGTATGTCAGTTTGTATTGATGCATATGATCCTTGATATAATGCATCACTATGAGATTTCTGACTGCTACTTTGAGAGTGTATGAGGATTGGGTCTCACATTAATTTTTTTTTATGAGGTCTATGTTGTTGAAAGCTAAGTCTAGATTTAGTATCCTATAGAAGATTATCATTTGCAAAAGTGATCTTGACATCTTCAAATTTTCCATAATCAGAAAGTACACTCAGCAAGGATGTCAACAACAGAAATTCCCAGGCCTACATCAATAAAAGAATACTTCAATAGCATGGGGACATACCAAATCTTGAGTGTGGGAGAGATGGATGAATATGTTTCTTCCATAAAACAAAGTGCAACAAGGAAGATACCAATGAACTCAAAGCATCAACAAGAGGAGAATTGTTTCATCCATCCATTGAGATTTGCGGGAGGGGAATAATTACCGGAACACCAAATTCTAGAAATAAAAAAGTAATGATAATGAGGGATGTACATGCATGTTTTTAAAGCATATTTTTATAATTTTTTGCAGAATTCCTGTAGCCGCTGATTTTCATAATTTCGGTAGTAGGTTCATTATTTTGCATTCTTAGAACTCTCTATGAGAAATCAATGATATCAATTTTATTTGAGATGAAATTAAGATGCTGCTATACGACTGCCAATATCATCCCTGATTCCTGCAATTCTGGTAATATTGGTGTGTAACCAAAATGAAGATTTGTTACCAGAATTCCTGTAGGTGACAGTTAGCAGAAGTGGTTTTGTGACATCAATTGTGAATAGATGGAAATGAATATAAAATTTCCAAGGCATGGGTTTTTTTTGCATATGTTCAACAACATTATTTATTCTATGTAGTAAGAGCACGATGCCAACATACTCTTTTGAACCAATCATTCATTTCAAGTTCTTGTAGCAAGCATGTTAAGGAAATCAACATGAGTAGATGCAACAATAAAAGTACATCAACACCAGTCAAAGCACAATCCATTTCCTCCATCCAACATGATCAGTATTCAGATTTTGTAGCAGCAACAACAAGAGTATAGTGCCAGCTCCTTCAGACCTGCAAATATCAGTAGTACATTCAGTTCCAACATCAATAATAAGAGGAAACTAAATCAACTTTCTTACCATACCCTGCAATCAGAATTCAACATTTTCCTCTCATATCAGCATACATCAGAAGAACACGAATTTAACATTTTTCTTTTAGATCAACACATAGCAAATGAGCTAGAGTGCAACATTTTTCTCTCAGATCATCATCCACTAGAGATAAAATAGGGTTACAGGAAATTTCTATTTCTAGGTGATAATCTGACTTGGGAATTCATCTACATGAAATTCTTGAATATTTTTTCCATTCCTTCATTTCCTTACACTCTACCTCCTTATCATCTCACATTTCATATTCCATTTTCCACCTATCACCATCCATTTTAATGTGGCATTGAAAATCATGCAGGGTGAGTAAAGACTATATGTACACCTTGTAATTTGGGCAGGATTCATCTATTCCTATCTGGGTTGGATAAGTACATGCAATGGTTTGATTGTAGGGGAGATGTTGGGCCTCGGAAATGACACATTTTACAATTCCATTTAACCATTTTTCACTCACTTTATGCTTTCATCCCCATACCTTTCATCACTCATATCATTTATACGTTAAATGAGCGTCACGTGACATATGTACACTAAAATGGTTGAATTCCCATGTTTTGATGATTACTTAGCATAGATATTGACGTTTCCTAATTTAGTTGTGGAGTTAAGTAGTTAATTACCAGAATCTAGAATCCTCTCTTCACCAATTAACTATCAAGGATCCTTTGTTCCAATAACTACTGGGGACCCTCTATTCTGGTAACTGCCAGGGACCCTCTATTCTGGTAATATCTAGGGACCCCCTGCTATGGTAGTTTACCATTTATTTTCCAGAAAATAGTTTGACCATGTTGCGGTTCATATACACTAATTTGGTAACACAAATCTCCTAAAATATGATGTTGTTTTCCTCTTCAAACAAACTTAGACTAAAAAAATATTTGATGTTAATGAGGTTCACATGTTTAGGATGAAATAATTGTTTGTTGCAAACAAATCCACTTATTTGGGATCTGGTATCATCTTGTTATAACTCCTTTCCTTTTGAGAAAGAGAGGATATATGTATAAATAAGAGAGCATATCAGTCATTGAGGACATATAACATATAGATATAGCTTAGCATAAAAAGGATATAGATTGGGAGGAGCATATTCAAGATCATTGTAATTTCTTGATGTTGGAATAAAGAACCTTTACTGTAGATATAAAGTTATTTGTTGTAGTCTTTCTTGGAAGTGTGTGCCAAGAGAGGCAAGGCCCCCTCTATCTAGTATACACTGCCCAAATAGTTCCTTTCATTACAACAACTATTCATTTATGTAATTTTATTTCTGCCAAGTGAGTACAAGGGTAAATTTAACTAGCTGAACATCTTTAAGGTCTTGATGATTGTTGTGACAAATCTAGTAGAATATAGGCAACGCGAATGTGATACATGTCAAAGGTTAATTTATATTCAATTTAACTCTTGGAGGTGTTCTTTCAATTGAATTTATGTGTGATTAGATAGTACACAAAACAATTTCCCTACTCCTGCATCTATTTTTCCAGGATCTCACAAGCTTACAATATCCCTGGTTGATGATTTAATGAGAAACAATTTAAGGAATTAAATTTCCCTACAACAAGAAAGGTTCGTAATTATAATAATATTGTTTTATGAAAGAAATGCTCTGTTTGTGAGATGGTCAGATGGAAGTTTGTGAGTTATTATAGGGAATGATATTCTTAATATAAATGTTCAACATACAATGCATGATCAGGCCTATCTATTTGTACGTCATGGAAGGGGAATCTTACAATCTCAAAGATGATTGCTACATGAGATGAGATTTATACTATCTTTTTTATCTTCAAAATCACATCGGTTTTTTACTTCTCTTGTCGATTCTTTCCATAAGAAGAGATATAAAATAAAAAATGTCATTATGAACACCGATCTAAGAAAAAGAATAACAAGTGCAGAATTGGCATCGGAACACTTGGAAAAAAATTAGTTGATGGCATCAAAAAATTTAAGTGGAACTTCGGCAATGGCACGATAGGAAAATATCGGTCTTGTGAAATAAACGTGAGGAAGAAGATGCCCCAAAGATATTTCTTACAACCACCCAACGGCTTGGAAAATTTAAAGAAACGAACATAAACCTAAAGGACTTGAGTTTATCGTCACCAAACTTACTCGAAGGACTAGCCACAAACTTCACTAATGCACTAATGTTATGATCTATGGTAAGAACAATGTTTCTATGGTGCTTCAAAACCAACCCCAAACATCATCTCACTAACATAAGAAATCACTCCATCCTAATCAATATGCCTAATGCCATAGTTAATCATGCGATCTTCACTGATGAACGAGAACAATCCCCGAGATAAGATCTATCTCACCCGAATAATTCATAACTTGGTATCTGATTCACCTGGGACAGTTCCTAAACAAGTTTTTTGATTCACATCGAAGGAGGTCCCATTAACTCCTCTGATGAAAATTGGAGGAGTTCATTCAACTCCTCCAATGCAAATTGTAGGAGCTAATCAGAGGAGTTCCCATTAACTCCTATGAAACCCAAAAAAATGTTTTTCGTAAGACAACCATAACTTTTAACTCGGGTTTCCATTTTGCACGTTATTTACACCATTGGAAAGGTATTTCCAAGATATAAAACTTTATATTTATATGTTTTAATAAAGTCCTAACATATTACCTTAATTTTTTAAGATGAATATCCATTACCTTGTTGGAAACCGTAGAGAATGTAATGCCTCAATCATGAGCAGATGAACTAGGGATTGAATCTAGGGAAGTTTACTTGATATTTCAATTGTTTAATGCCTCAGTTATATGAGTTATAATGGTTAGTATTGATAGGTTTTTTGGATTTCCACTCATCTATTCTATGTTGAATGGTGTCAGGTACTGATCCGAGGAGGGTTGCGCTCAACATTCTCCCAATGCAATCTACATGAAAAGAAGATGAATGAGAAATAAAAAAAGATGTAGCAGTAATAGAGGAGTAGCAAGGAAAATATAACGTAAATGGATGAAGAGGATATCTAGAAACTCCATGACAATCAACAATTAAGCAAGGATGACGAATATGTTTCCACGTCTAGGAAAACCTTCATGGCACGCAGGGTACATATGGTCAAAATCTATGATGGCCCACCAACACTAGAAGAAAAATTCGAATTATAATTGTTGTCTTTGTTTTTCATCGTTACAAAGGGAATAATAAAAACGTTGAAAAGTGAAAGGTCATGAAAGAAAGTGAAATTCCAAGGGTCACATTGAACCTCATTAAATACTAAAATTGTACCCAAAGATTGGGCTTTTGGCTCTTCAAACATTGTACACTTTTGAACTACTTTGGGAATATAGTGTCAACTAAAATCGAAGAGCTATCCTTAGAGTTTTCATTTACTATTGTTGAAACTGTTAATATAGAGAAGCCCTCAAGGCCAACTTTTGATAGAGAGAAGGACTCACATGTCTCACTATTTTGCTGCGAACTATTTCAAGAAAAATGTTTGTTGTTCACATGGGTTGTAAGAGCATGTTTGTTTATGGACTATTTTGACGCAATACATGTTTTCTTGTAGTTTTGTTACTCTTTCTTATATTACATGCCCTGAGAAAATGAGTTGCCAATATATGTGATATAGTGACTTAGACTATTCTGGTTATATATTTATGTGCATGTGTTATCTAACTTTATTTCTTCATTTCAACTATCTGCGTGAAGCTATTGGTAGAGTTAATTTCATGTTACAACTCATTCACTTACATTAATTCACTCCTAGCTAGGATAGGGTAGATTAGAAGTAGGTTAGATACCTACATTTACATAGTCTTGATTTACATCTTTTGTTTGCATAACCATCCATAATTCACCCTCATCAGTGGACTAGGCCGCAATCGGTAAAACCAAACTGTGAATGGTTGCTAGGACATAATCCAAATGGGTTCCCTATTCCAAATGGTGAGAGGTATAATTGAGAATTCTTATTGGGGGTAACCCATTACTATTGTCAAGCGAATTTAGACACTTCAAAAAAGATGGTTTTAGAAGGAGGGAGGATGACAAGCCTACCAGTGTGGAGTCATTTCATTAACTTCTAACCAGGACATGGCTCCTCTCCATAACTTTGTATATGATGACCCTTTGAATCTTCTGAGACCCACTGAGGACATCTCAATCAAGAAATTCAATATCTTTTCAAACCCCAAATTCAATGGTGAAGGGAATTCCTTTGCATTCACGCATCTTAAACGATTTGACATCGCTCAGCAAAACATTAAGATTATTTAGGAAAATGAAACATGTTGAATTTTCATTCTCACATTTGAAGGGTGAATTAAATCCTGGTTTAGGACCTTGATAAAAAAATTGATTCATAGCTGGGAACAACTTAAGAAAATATAAGGGGTGCACAATCTCTAATAAACACTCTATTGCAGCTATGGGAGAATATTTGTCATTAATCCTAGACCCCATAGCTCTAGAGTGTGAACTATGTAACAATTCCCCTTCTGAAAATCATGAACGTATTTTGGTATGTGATGAATCTCTTACCGAAGAAACCCCATCATTTTCATAATTTGGAGATTTACATTCCCTTTATGTAAAGTTGTTTGGCATTGATCACTCACATGAGAATCTCTCTATTTATTATGTAGTATACTCTTCACATTTCTCTTTTGGTGATGAAACATCAAATGATAAACCAGACCAAGAAGAGTGCTCAACCCTGATTGATCAATCATTCATTCTTAATGGCAGTCTATCTATAACACTTAATCCTTCACGATATGAATTTAGAAAACATATTGAATCACAATTTGATCTTGATGATCCTATTTTCGATGACAACTTTCCCATTTTGGAATTGAATGTGGAGAAATGAATAGATTTATTTGGATATTTTACAAATGAGCATGGTCGGAGGTGCAGGCCCTCTCTGTTTTCATGCCCACCCATTAGAAGGGGGGTTTTAGGAGGAGATACGAGGATGAAAATCGTGCTCTTGATGAGTTTTATTTGTATGTTAGGGAAAAACACTTTGTTCTCAGGTATAGTGAGAAGGAAATAGGTGGAGAAAATAAAGAGGGACGAACTATTGTTCACCAATCCTACACAATCTGAAATTTTTGACATTGACACAAAGACGTTAACAACCGAAAATACAAAGTGTGCAAAGCATAATGATTTATCATATCTATGTGAAGAGATCATGTCAAATTTACAACCCATTACCATGCAATACAAAAGAAATATTGAGCCAATCCAAGAACCTATGTCATCTCAATCTACTCTAGAATTGCCTATTAATCCTCACGAGCAAATACACCAATTTTCCTTGGATTCTCTTTTTATTATCCAACACTCCTCATATGATTTCATTGAAATCATGGGAGAATTTCTGGACTCACATTTTGCTCAATGTTTCCATTCAACAATTATATATCATCTCTCCCCTTAACATGTGGAGTATGTGAAATTTTAACCCAGGGAGATATGCATTGATAATGAGACACTCCAATTTCAATCGATGATCATGTCAAGTACTCATTGAATTGCTTCTACTCCTGAGATGAACAATGTCACCCGTTCTGAGACACACTCATAAAGTAAATTACACTCAGGTTTCATTTATGAGTCTTTTCAGGTGTGTCATTCACCTTCTAATTCCTTCCAAGAGTCCTATGATGGTCATAGTAAATCCTACGAAGTAATTGAATCTTGCTTGGAAGAATCTTACATGTTTGCATGTATCACGAATCATAACACTGCCAAATTCAATTTGTTGAGTGGAGACTCGCGCGAATCAAGTATTCCAATCTTCCATCCCTCACTACTCTATTCTATGAAACTAGACTTCAACCAATATGTGATTGCAGGTTTCGAGTTGCTTGATTGTCTTCACTGACACCACGCTTACACCTAGCCTTCCTTCATTCGATGTAGGGTAGGTTAGAAATAGGACTAGCATAGTTGTTTTTGTTTTCTTTATTCTTGCATAGCTTAGATGTTTTTTTTTTCATGTGAATAACATAGATTTTGGACTTGTCTTGGATTGCTTCAATAAAGACCACCAACTATTGATTAGTTTAGTTCATAGTTTGTGATGGTTGCATTAGCTGAAAGTTCTTTTCATCAACGTTTTCTTCTTTTAGTTTGATGATTTTTGTTTTTCTCTGACTAATATCTTGGCTTAATATTGGTTTTACTCCATTTTCATGAAGAAACCATGTGTAGGAATTCGAGGTTCAATAATAAATTTCACTTGTTTCAAAAAAATCCACTCTCACGTTTATAGTTGGAAAGTCAGTTACCCCAAAATGATGAAAGAACATCTGTTGAGGAATACATTACATCTTGGTGAAGATTGAGACTAGATTGAAAGATCACATCAGTTGTTCATAGCCTTACTCGGGATGGTGTCTATTGAGAAGAACTCACTCAAGTGTTTGTTGCTCTATGATAGAGGGTATGCTTGAGACTAATTTATGGTGCATTTATCATTTTCCCATTTTTAATGTATGTTTTCAATCATGGGGGTAAGTAATATTGTACTTCACATATAACATACACCTCGAGGAATAGATTTTCAAGTTTTAGTTTCCCTCTGATGTATCTCAATTGAAATCTAATTTCAGGGATACCGATCAATCAAATGGTTCTCAAGCACACCTATTTAGGGAAGAACTAGTAATCATTTCAATTATAGTCATTTTCTTTCCAAAAGGAGAGATTTCATGAGACAAACCCACACTTAAGATCAAGTATACTCTATCTCCCCACAACTAGAACAGGTAACACTCATGGTTTGATCCAAAACATCTAGATAGATTTTTATCACTATATTAAGATTACTGTGATAAATATTTTTAGAAAGGTTTTCTGGATTTTGATCATGGAAAGATATATACACTTGAAAAGAAGGAAAATATTTGAAGAGGACACACGTATTCAAAGGATTTGAATTGATCATGCACCATTGTAATTATGGTTAATTGAACATGTCATGTAGTAACATCGGTTCTAGAGCTTGAAGAAGTGGAGAGGAAACAAAAAAATCACAAGACCAAAGAAGATAAATATGGTGGACAACGAATTGGAGTTCTGGCCAATCCTTACCCCTGAAGCATAAGGATGAAAAATTGAATTGGAAGTCTTTAGAAAATCATAATGAGAGGTGTAATTCTCCATTAGAAATGGCACTAAAAACCCATCTGAACGAAGTAATACATGTATAAGATTTCACATGGATTAGTTGTTTCAAGAAGCTACAAACTTCTAGCTGGTTGGAATGCATGAATATCCTCGAAATTGATGGAAACACTCAATCTGTGATTTATTTATAAGTTCACTTTCTTTACTAATTGCATATTGTTGATCATCATTCATCTAAGGTTTTAATTTTCTAGTTGTAGAAAGGTTTTGGGCTGACTTCATCTCCTAATTTAACACTTCTCTTCTTGTTCTTTCACCATCATATTTTCCCTTCATAGAAGTTCATTTCTTAAATTTTTATCCATGATTATATTTGATGACATACAAACCACTCACCTCAATTTTTCTCTTCAGAGGAAACACCTTCACACTGGAAGCATGCATGGATAATCTTACATCTCTTTCCTAGCTCATGAGCGGAATTAGGGGTCTCTGTTTGAACATGAATCAGAACTATTTGGGGATTTTGTGACAAAATTTAAACCATGACTGAGCATAGTTGTTAATTAAAGGTCATCCTTGTGTATTGGTTGTTGAGCATATCCTGTGTCATAGAGGAAACATCCACACACTAAGTAGCTTCTCAGGTGAAAGGTGAAGTGTTAAATTATAAAGGATGAAAACCAAAAGGGATATATTTACCTAGCCAAGTGCAACAAATATTCAAATAAATATCAATAGCTAGAAATCATCCCCTACCAGGATAAAATTCCATCGCTTTCCCCATCCACCGAATGCTAAGCATGCACTAAATAAATTGGGAATGAATGGAAATGAAAGTTTGACGAGACTGAGGGACATGCATATATCTTTGCGTGGATTTGGATGCTTTCTAATAGCAGAACAAGGTATGTGACGTCGTTGTGACTGCATCGGGGCTATGGACACTCATGGGCAATGGAGCAACAACTGCAATATATCTATACGCACCTAGTGAAAAATATTTACTATCCCAAATATATATCAACCCCATGATGGAGATACCAACTTGGATTTCCAACATAGTTTAAGAAAATAAATATCATCATCATTCATCCTCCATCTACAAAAAACAAGCTCCATTATTTTATATGCAAGCATTGCTAGTGAACCGAGCATGATGGAATCTTTTAGGTAACAATTTCACATATTTCCCAGAATTTTTTATCATAAAATTAATTATATGACCTTCTACATTTTTTTCTTATCAATTAGGAAAGACTAGCAGAGATTCTGGCTTTACCCAGTGTATTTCCATTTGTTGCATGTACACAACAACCTCTCAATTTTCTTTTCTTAGTATCTCTCCAAGACAAGAAATTGGACCCCCCTCCATTTTTTCCTAATAGGACCCTTGCACTCTCTCTCTCTCTCTCTCATGTAAATTACTAATCCCGAGTTCTCCTCACACTTCATTGCCTTATCATTTGCAGTTACCCTTCTTATCACGTCTACCCGATGATATGCACTTTAGCAAGGTCCCTCTTCCTACGTCAATACACAATGTACTAGTGAACACATTCTTCTTCCACCATCGCATTAGCGTGCCATTGATTTCTTCGCCTATACATAGGCCACTATGTTGATAACTTGGTTGATGCACTAGCACGATTCCACCAAATCTCACTGACACACATCTTCATCGTCGACGAAGTTCGCATGATCAACATCGTCTCACCGATATTGGTCACATGATTATCTTCTCCACGTGCACTCCTTTTACCAGTTGACTCCCTTCCACTTACGCTATTGCATCACATTTCAGTAGCATCCTTGCCTTTTGATTCATTACATTTCTTATCGAAGAGGTTCACCTCTTCTTCCCCGAAGCACTACCCATTGACAATTTTCCCTCTCATATCACAAATGCATCAGTGGAAGGATGTCAAACCCTTGTATTCATCAAGCACATTGATGAAAATATTCTCCCTCTCTCCAATGTTGACCAGCTCAACATAGCCCACTTTCATCTTGAGGCCTATCGCGTTCCCCTCCCAGCTCAGATCTCTTCTTGTTGCACTCATCAGTCAATATCCTTACATTATCAATGACTAAAATCTTTACGTTTACTCAGAAATCCAGTCACTGATCACCTATTGTGCCTAACCCACTTCATATTGCAGTCATAATTAAGTTTGTTGTGTCCCTAGTGGCTTTCTTCATGCACATGGTAATAGCTTTCTCTCTTTGTGTTTATTGATGTTATGACTAAATATTCATTATGAAATCATCGCCTAGCATCATATTGGTTAACCACAACATCTATTGGTCTTGTGTTGGTTCTAAAATGCACTTTGGGAGAAATTTGGTCCTTTCAGCTCCTAGACAGTACTAAGCGCACAGGACGTCAGTTGGTTGTTTTGGTAGATTTGTAGTTTTTTACGATCTATGTATAAACACAAAATCAAAGGATGAAATAAGTACCTATACATCATATATGACACAAGAACTCACAGAATCAATTTTGAGTGAAGCAATAGCGAATGCGGGACCTGAAATTTCATTAAAAAATCCTTTGAATGCGATTTTTCGGCGTCCGTCAAAGTGAATTTTTCTTCTTCAAAATAGGCCAAGTCGTTTCACAGATAAGATGTATGTTTGGCACAGGTGATTGGTTCAGCGTGTGCACCTCTCCACATACTTCACAATGAAAAGGATGATACTCCAATCCGATGTCATCTAGGAAAGCTATGGATCTTTGAAATCTCTCATAATTCAATCTTTGGTTCTCTCCTCCATGAAAAAAAATAAAATGCTTTGGTAAAAGGTTTGTGTTTCTCAAATATATTTGAAGCTAATCTTTTAAATTTAAATAATTTGAATTTAGAGGAAATTCAAATTATTTTGGTTTAAAAGGGTTTAACAAATAAACTAATGTTTTTCCAAAGATTGTAAGGAACTCTGCGCTACCCTCATTTTAACCTACTCTTCCCCTAGCACATAAAATGAAAAGAGGAAAAGAGTTATGCGTTTTTATCCTCATAGCTAAGTGAAGTAAAACATAAGGATCAACGACCAAGCCAACTTCCCATCGACAAAGTTAACCTCAACTGCTCCAAAGCACATCGACAGAGTTGATAGTAACTATTCTAAAGCTATCGACAAGCATGAGACGAAGTGCTCCAAAATCCAATGGTTTGAATTGGAGGAGATGAACTTCGCCGATGTTCATCGATGAAGTTAAAGGGAACCACTCCAATGCCATCACCATAATTTATAAGAACTTCGTTGGAGAACTTTATAAGAAAGTTCTACAACCTCCTAATTCAACACTTCCCTTCTCGTTCATCTCCTAATTCAACACTTCCCTTCTCGTTCTTTCATCGTCATCTTTTCCCTTCATAGAAGTTCATTTCTTAAATTTTGATCCATGATTATATTTGATGACATGCAAACCACTCACCTCAATTTTTATTTTCATAGGAAACACCTTTGCATTCGAAGCATGCATGAATAAGCTTACATCTCTTTCCTAGCTCATGAGCAGATTTAGGGGTCTCTATTTGAACATGAATCAGAACTATTTTGGGAGTTTTTGACAAAAGTTAAACCATGACTGAGCATAGTTGTTAATATATGGTCATTCTTGTGTATTGGTTGGTGAGAATATCCTATGTAACAGAGGAACCATCCGCACACTATGTAGCTTCTCACGTGAAAGGTGAAGTGTCAAATTCTAAAGGATGAAAACCAAAAGCGATATATTTACCTAGCCAAGTGCAAAAACTATTCAAATAAATATCAATAGCTAGAAATCATCCCCTATTGGGATAAAAGGCCATCGCTTTCCCCATCCACCGAATGCTAAGCATGCACTAAATAAATCGGTAAGGAATGGAAAGGAAAGTTTGATGAGACTAAGGGACATGCAGATATCTCTGTCATGAATTTGGATGCTTGCTAACAACAAAGAAAGGTATGTGACATCGTGGTGACTACATCGGTGCTATGTACACTCACGGGCAGTGGAGCAACAACTATGAGATATCTATACACACCTAGTAAAAAATATTTACTATCCAAAATATATATCAGCCCCAACATGGAGATACCAACCCAGATTGCCAATTTAGTTTAAGGAAATAAATCTCATCATCATTCATCCTCCATCTACAAAAAAATAGCTCCACATTTATTATTAATCACATTATGGTGGGGCCGACCTGTACCCTTTACATAACAATTAGGGTTACATGTAGGTCTGACTCTTGAAAAATATATATAGCAAAGGATCTGATACACCCACTAGTGCTCATTCACTAGGGGCACAACCATTGGGATGTCATAGATCTTATTCACTGCATTACATAGATGAACCAGATCTTCACACGTTCACTTGTGCTCATCCATACGCACGTCCAATATATAGATATACTTTCCCACTGCCACTGATAGGAGAATCATATGGATTTTTCTCATCAACTCTGTTGCTCAGAGGAGGCCATCACACCATCTTCATTTCTGTTCACATGACGATGTGCCCAACACTTTTGGGATTTCCCACGTTCACCTTGTGCTCAGCCACAGGCACGTCCTAACTCAATAGATCACTTTTCCACCGGATAATCATCTGGAGTTCTTCTCACTCACATCATGGAGGAGGTCATCTCTACATTCCTAGATCTGTCCCAGGCTAGAACCACAAACCCTTATTAGGTTCTTTCTCTCAGGTTTGTAAGCTGAGAGAAAATCTTCACATAGCTACTATGTTCCACATCTCACAGGTTTGTAAGCTGGAGGATGTCTCCCATAGCTGCATTCATCAACACTCCCTCTCAGCTAGGGAGACATTATTCATCAAGCTAAGTCTCATACAAATGTACTATGAATTATTTTTTTGGCTGAATTCATCCATACTCCCTCTTAACTCGGAAGGCGTTCTTCACCAAGTTTATTTGGTGTAAATTTCTGTAGTCTGATCAGGTGTAGGAAGGTACTGCAAGTCTACAATTTTTTTTTTGTCGTATCCTTGATATAAGGATACTTCATCTCATCGTGTTTTGAACCATCAGGAAACACTAGGTTCTCAAGGAGCTTTACAGATGAATCTTGGTTATCATCATAGGATCCATCTCATGGTCAAGTAAATATGTCAGAAGTTTGTGAAGCCATATTGCTTCGCACACTTATATACTCTGCCTCTCTGGTGCTTAAGGCCACAAAGTTTTGTTTCCTGTTTCATGAACACTTCATGGTATAACACCAACCGGATGTGTTCTTTCGGCTCACTGTACTTTCTACTCAATCTGTATCGACATATCCTGCAAACTCAAGTTTTTACTGGAGGCATGTCTCAAGCCATATCCAACTGTACCTTGAATTTGTCTTGGTTGACTCATGAAATGTCTAAACACATTTAATTGTATGGTATAAATCAAGTCTGTTGTTAACCATATTTATCACTGATCCAATCAACTGTGGATCGGTCTCGTTGGAATTATCATCAGTCCTTTTCTTTAGTTCCATCACGGTGGATTTTGCATTTTGTCATACTGAACTTTTTAATAATTTTACTGTATATTTTCCTTGTCTCAGGAAAATCTCATTGGTCCTCTGTCGTACTTCTTGTCCCAAGAAGTAGTGCATCATACTCAGATTCTTCATTCAGAAGTCAATGATTACTTGTATCCAACAACAAGGTTTTCTGAATAAGTTATCAAGGTCAGGCTCTCATTACCAACACTGTAATTATATAGTTTCGTATTAGCAAAAATTTGGATGAAATCCAAACTCATCAAGAATTTGTCTATCTGATATAGCTTCCAGCTCATGGGTGGTAGTACGGAAGAAGTGTATCAGGTTCACTGGATCAAGTGTCTTATCATAGACAACTCCCTCTATCTGTGAGAAACCTTTGGCTTGCATTTCTTGACACTTGCATTAGTTGCAGGATTGATCATATAGATCTTTTTACTGATTTTCCTTTATGATCCCTGAATAATATCTTTATGCATCATTCTTTAAGATATATTGGTATTCTTTTGTTATGGCATCTTTCTATACTGGTTCTCTTGTTTCTTTTCTAAGACAAGGTGTATCAACATCAATGAAGTGGCTCATGACTGAAGGATAGCTCAAAAATCTCTTTTTTCTTTCTCGGAAAGTGCCTTGAGAGGCTTATATGTTTCTCCACCTCTTGCGGAGTGGTTCAAGAAGGGCCTTTTAGACCTTATTGCAATATCTTTGAAAATGTATCAGCTAAAGCAACTAGATCAACTTGAGTAAGGTATTGTCTCCCTCTGAACTATTGAAGGGGGAGAAGATATTTGTTTCACTGCCAATCTTTATTTTGAGATTCTCTGAATCTTGAAGACGTATCTTCTTTTCAAGAATAATATTTCTTCTTGTTCTTGTACACTGAACAATTTGAATATGTTTTGGACTCCCGTACCATGGATAGTGATCCATGTCTTTGAGGGATGTTTTAGTGTAAGGAGTAATCCTTCTTTTATTTTGAAAAATGAAATCAACTATAAAATTTTAGAACAGAAAGATTTTACCTAGATTGTGGAAACGTCCTTCTAGAGAAAGTATTTCTTGTCTCTCTTCTCTTCACTTACTTGAGGTGGATCTGGATCAATGTCAACAGTGGTGGCATATTGTTTTCCCTTCTTTTTGGTTGGACAATTTTTAACAATGTGTCCATACTTGTCACATCTGTAACACTGATCTTTTGAATCATCTCTTCTTTGATATCCTAAATTGGATGAAGACTTTTCTTCGTTAAATGTTTGCTTGAAGTTTCTTTTGAATTTTCCTCCCTTTCTGGTATGTAGTGCAAGAGCATGACTTTCTTTTGGGGAATCTTCCACTCCTCTATTTTTGAGTCTAAGTTCTTCTTGAGTGCAATCTGTCCATAGATGCTCAAAGGTTGGTAGAGTTTCTCTTCCACTGATACTCTGAAGGAAGGGATCCCATGATTTTAAAATATTTTGGAGAGTGGTTAAGACAAGTTCTCTATCAGACATGATTTCTCCAATTGTCTCTAGCTATTCTTTAATCTCTGATAACTTCATGAAGAAGAGTGCAACTGTGTCATATTTTGTCATCTTAGTACTGTGGAGTTGACTCTTCAAGGTAATATCTCTGAGGGTGTTGTCACTTTCAAACATTTTTTTCAATGTTTTATACATAGGCAGTCTTCAGATTGGAAATCTGGGGAAAGAGGTGGTCTCTTACTGAGTAGATAATTATTTTCCTTTCTCTGACGTCATCTTATTTTCTTACTTTCTTCTCTAAATCAGTCATTGTTTCTGGGAGAGTTTTAGTTGTCGCATCCAAGAGATCTTCTTCTTCAAGAGTGACTAGAAGCTTTGATTTCCAGGGGCTGAAGTTGCTTGCTCCATCAAGCCTATCTTCCATTGGAGTTTTGTTTTGTATTTTTCTTGAATCCTTGTAGACTGGATTATATTGGACTTATGACTGCCAATAATCAATTTGATAGTATCACAGAGATGCTTTTCTGATTCATAAATGTTTCTTCAGAAAACCAGAGTTAATATTCTGCAGGAAATTTCGGCACCCTAGAAACCCTAGGGCCAAAAATAAAAAAATTCTCGAAATTTCATTTTGAGATCTTCTGGAGATGCGCTAGAAGAGGCTGTACTCTTTTATGTTGAAAGTATCCACAACATCCAAGTTTCAAGGGGCTAAAACACCCAAAAGGAGAGGGTTACAGATTTTCTGGAAACCCTAGGAAGGTCGTACGGTTCTGTAGAAGGGGTGGGAAGACTGGTAAAGGATGAGACTTGGTAGATGCTTGTGCAATGGGTTCTTTCAAGACCTATGATCTGATACCATGTTTATTTTTCATAGCATTAGGTTAAACATGTAGTTAATTTCAATTTCATCATGTCTTAACCATAAACAAGAGTGTTGCCGCAACCAAGATCACAAGAAGAAACACCATGCACAAGTACACAAGATATATCCTAGGAAACCCTTCTCAACAAGGGAAGAAAACCCAGCTAAATCCTTTGCTATATTCTTCAAGAGAAATACCTTTCACCACCAAGAATGACTTAGCACACAAGAGGGTGCTTAAGCCCTAAAAGACTAGCACCCAAGAGAGGTGCACACCTTTGCCAAACAGAAGTACTTGCTGAAATTTCCAAAACACACAAGAAGGATATGATTCTACAATGGAGAATCATCTCTTACTTATATTAGACTTTGACCAATTAACAAGGACGTTTATTGGCACAAGAGGGTCGACCTCTCTAAGTCAAATATACTTATTATTATATTTATTATTTATTATAATTAATATCAATATTAATATTAATTATCTTTTACATTTATTATTAATCACATTAAGGTGGGGCCGACCTGTACCCTTTACATAACAATTAGAGTTACAGGTAGGTCTGACTCTTGAAGAATATATATAGCAAAGGCTCTGATACACCCACTAATGCTCATCCACTAGGGGCACATCCATAGGGATGTCATAGATTTGATTCACTGCATTACACAGATGAACCAAATCTTCACACGTTCACCTGTGCTCGTCCATAGGCATGTCCACTCTACATATCTTCTTTCCCACTGCCACTGACAAGAGAATCATCTGGAGTTTTCTCATCAACTTTGTTGCTCAAAGGAGGCCATCACATCATCTTCATTTCTATTCACATGACAATGTGCCCAACACTTTTGGGATTTCCCCCGTTCACCTTGTGCTCAACCACAGGCACATCCTAACTCAACAGATTGATTTTCCACTGCATAATCATCTGGCGTTCTTCTCACTCATGTCATGGAGGAGGTCATCTCTACGTTCCTAGCTCTGTCCCAGGATGGAACCATGAACCCTTCTTAGGGGATTTCTCTCAGATTTATAAGCTGAGAGAAAGGCTTCACATAGCTGCTATGTTCCACATCTCACAGGTTTGTAAGCTGGAGGATGTCTCCCATAGTTGCATTCATCAACAATATTGTCCCTCTCTACAATGTTGACCAACTCAGCATTGACCACTTTCGTCTTGAGGCCTATCTCGCCCCCCTCCCAACTCGGATTCCTTCTTGTTGCGCTTATCAATCAATATCCTTACATTATCAATGAGTAAAATATTTACTCCTAATTAGAAATCCATTCATTGATCATCTATTGTGCCTGACCCACTTCATATTGCATTCATAATTAAGTTTGTTGTGTCCCTAGTGGCTTTCTTTGTGCACATGGTAATAGCTTGCTTTCTTAGTGTTTCTTGATGTTATGACTAAATATTCATTGTGAAAGCATCACCTAGCATCAGATTGGTTAACCACAACACCTATTGGTCTTGCGTTGATTCTAAAATGCACTTCGGGAGAAATTTGGTCCTTTCAGCTTCTAGACAGTACTAAGCGCATGAGACATTAATTGGCTATTTTGATGGATTTTTTTATTTTGTGTTACCAATGTATCAACACAAAATCAAAAGATGAACTAAGTTCATATACATCATATATGACACAAGAACTCGCGGAATGAATTTTGAGTGAAGCGACAATGAATGCAGGCCCCAAACTTTCATTAAAAATGTCTTTGATCGCGATTCAAAATGAATTTTTCTTCTTTGAAATAGGCCAATCGTAACTATTCTGAAGCTATCGTCCGTCAGAGTTGACAGTAACTATTCTGAAGCTATCGTCGATGAACTGCGCCGATGGTCATTGACGAAGTTAAAGGGAACCACTCCGATGCCATCGCCAGACTTTATAAGAACTTCGTCGATGCTCCCGTTAAGGTTGATGGAAATTTCTCCGACCTATCGGTAAACTTAACACAAAGTTCTCCGACCAAATCGACCCAAGGGACAAATTTCATTGGCAGAGATGAAACAAATCGGGGTTAAAGGTAAATATATCAGCCTTGGTAAATTTGTCTTATTTCCAGGTCGCGTGGGCACTACTCCAGAGGGTTCTCAAATTTATATGATGGGAAAAATAAAAAATGGACTTGTGGAAAACGTAGCGTGCACTAGGAAGCAACATAAGGCGACCCGAGAACTGAAACAACCGAGCAATCAGTTATTC
>JZKD02S0357892.1:230166-249330 GCA_000966675.3 Picea glauca | reverse complement strand
CTATTTAATAATAAAATTTGTTTTAAAGATTTATTATTTAATAAGAAAGATGTGCTTAACAATACATGAAGTCAACAACTTTTGTAAACAAAAGTTTCTTTAATTTCGATATCGTGGAGTTGTTGGATACCATTCTAGAATTATTTCAGATATCATTCAAAAATTTGTGATCATGTCTTTCTAGTACTCTTCATCCAACAAAGGGCTTTTGGGTGTTCATTGTGATTCGGCTTCTGCATGAATCTCTAGTCCAGTCACCAGTTTTCTAGACTTATCGTCTCATAACACAGATTCACTTGGAGTCAAAGTAACACTATGACTGAGGGCTCATTTATTTTATACAACAGAGATCAATCCCACTGGAAAGAACCAAACTCCAAACTCATGTAGTTTGGTGATCTTCAAACACAAGCCTAACAAATGGAAAATACCACATATCTATTTTGTATGCAAAATATCACACATATCCATTTTTCTCTGCAACCTTGCCTTAGGAACACATTCATTTTCAAATCACATCTACTCAACGAAAAATTGCATATCAATCATTCCTCAGTGAGAAAAATTCAGGTAACCACAAAATCCCCATTAAGAGAAAACATTCCTATGATATACATCAACATTAGATTATATATATAGTATTAGCATCACATAAATCATTAAAAATGAAAACCCAAAAAGAATTGAGCCCTTTCATCTTTGAACCAATGAAATGTATACACTACTAACCAATTCAACAAGTTACTTGTTTCATGTATCCTTGATTGTTACACATTAGATTACAGTGAAAATAAAAGAGACTCAAACATGATGCACAACATCTAAGATGTACAGATGTATAGTTATGCTATATTATGTAGTTAAGTTTTTTGCTTGCTTCTGTTATGCTCACCAATTATTCCTCACAGAGGCAAAGAGGATATTTCACTGGCTATCAAGTCCTTTAATACCCTACTCGATGCCCTTGTTGAATCTAAAAACCCCAAATTGGCTCATGATTTCTATAAAGGCATTGGATGTATCAACAAACTTGAAAAGTTACAATATTGTAGTTAAGGCTATTTATGAAATGAATGAGAAAGAGTCTGCATATTCATTCCTGGGTGAAATGAGAAAACATTGTTGTAAACCTGACACTTATACCTATAATACTATCTTATCGGCCTTGTACAAGCAAGGGAAACACAACAAGGACAATCATATTTTGGGGAAAATGTCGAGATATTTCCCTCCAGATGTTAAAACATACAACATTACGATGCACAACCTTTGTGGATGCCATAAAACTAGCAATGCCGAAACAATTTTGGATGAAATGGTTTCTAAAGGATTGAATCCAAATATTATCCACTTCAATACACACATTGTTCGTTTTTGTAGGGACAATAATATGACAGAGGCAAAGAGGATATTTTTGTTATCTCTCATAAGGGGTGTGTTTCAGGTCCAGTGACCTATTCCAGCTTCATTTATTTTCTATCAAAGGGTGGGGATTTTGATAGAACTTATGAGTTCTGCATCGAGAGCATGCTTAAAAATTTGATGCCCAATCTCAATATTGCAAAGATGCTTATTGATGGCCTTGTTAAAAACAACAAGGTTGAAAATTCCCATGAGGTGATCGAGGGAATGAAGAAGCTCCCTACTTTTTACCATAAGGAGTTGGAAAATTTCACATGAGAAGTCTCAGCATTAAGAGGGAAGGCCCCTCCCCTGGAAGCACTGGAAGAGAGGAAGCAGTTGAAGCATGACTGATCCATGTCATCTTAGCGGAACTTTAAGTTCACATAAGTTTTCTACCCTAGCACTTACCTGAGCTCAACACCGATCATGCTTGATTGTACAATATGGCATTTTCTCATCAACATTTGTAGCACAGGGTCCTTCAAATATTTCTTTAAGAAGATTGAAAACTTCTCTCTACATCCATCAAATACATGTTTTAGTCCATAGTGATTTAGGAGAAATCTAGATGTTCTTCCTTGGATGTTTGTACTAATTTATTTGTATACAATTTATCAATATGCAATATGCAACAATGTAAGAAGGACAACATATCAAATATGTATTTGAATATTGAAATGAGCCAATGGAATCATTACTAATAATATTTAGCAAAGTGGAACTCTAAACCTTTTAACCATGTACATGTTTCCTTAAACAAAGAACCATGTTTCCTTAAACAAAGAACCAAATTGAGGTCTTTAAAAAGATACCTAAGTTATTAATCTTTTCACCAAAATACTTGGTTTTGGACAAAGAGACATTTAGACTTTAACAAGATTTTAAAGTTTCTAAGGACAATAAATTAAGATGTAACGGAGTAAACAAATCAATTTCATCTCTGGTGTACATAGGCATAGAAAATATGAAATGGATACATAATTATTGCCCATCCAACCCTTTAATAATATACTTGTATGCACAGAAGCATGACCCACAACATGTATAAGTCCCGAAGTTTCCAAGTTCGGAACCACATCCAAAGATTCTGGGTTATTATACTATGCTTTTGTGGGCTCTCCACAGAGAATAGGAAATAGCCCAAATCTCTCATAAGAAGTTAGAGTAGGGAATGGATTCATTCACCAATATGATTCAATCCAAAATGCTAACTAACATTAAATCCATCTTAATTTGGGATTTATTAAGTAGTGAGAAGGATACAAAAACTTTATGAACCTTAGATTCATTTATAACAATAAGACTCAATCTAAAATACTGAAAATCTATTGGAAAAACAACCTTGTCCATTTTTTAATGTAGGGAAGCCTAGTTATCTGTTAGGGACCTAACCCCTCATGTAGGTAGAATAATATATTCTGATGTAATAAAGGTCTATATTAATAAGGCCTAACAATAAGGAAGAATAAGTCCAATGTAAGAAGACCTAATAGAAGCTTCCACTTTTAAAAGGATCTTCCTCTAGATGGTTCTTTTGATAGACATATTTAGTATAAATAGGAGTCAAGGGTATAAGAAATTTTTTCTTAGATATTAATGTAATAGAGCTTTGTTTTGTTGGAGGTTGCCCCCTAGAAGAGGAAAGTGAACATTGCTCTCAGTAATCAAAGTGCTCTTTCTGGTGTTATCCTGGTATCATTTTGGTATTATTTTGGTGTTGTTATGGTTATATTGTTGTTCATCTGCCATTTCTAGCTATTTATTTATGTTCTACATACTTTTTATATCTAGAATATTACAAGTGGTATCGGAGCACCTTCCTCGACAAAAAATTGTGGGTTAATTTTTTTTTTCAGGGTAGAGACGTATTACAACATCTTTAAGCTACAAAGATCTGTCGTTACACGCATAAACCCACGGTCGGGGATTCATAAACACAGGAAATACAAGTGGTAACTAAGCACACATCTGTTGGCCACCCTTGTAACCCCTATTGGTACCCCTTTGAGTGATAGCACATCAAACAACACCTGTATACAGATCGGCCTAGATTTCCTGAAGCCCTCCATAGATACATCGATTGGTCACCTGAGTGCTATAGTGCCACCGAGAACAACACTCAGGAAGATACTCTCTAGTACCTAGGTAGTCAGGTAGTATGGCTAAGGGAACTATCTAGCCTCCTTAGTTGGTTCCCTAAGATATTGGGCCGAGTATTACTGTTGGACCCCGCACGTATATCAGAGAGATATAGCACAGGGCAAACCCATCTATTGGGGACGAAAATAAAAAAATAGAACAGACAAGATCTATTGTCGCACAACTGTGTCTCATGCATTCAAGTTGCAAAATTACTACACATTTATTCCTGATTAAGCATTTGGGCATTTCATCACTGCAATATTCTTTAGATCAGAGTATAACTTCGTAGGTGTAAAACAAAGAAAAAAAAAAAAGTTTGGATCATGTTGGCACCACTATTTGAGACCTATTTTGTTGGATTTCTCTCTTCTCCCTTATCTCATTCATACCTATCATCTTTCATCAAATTTTTTGACCCCACCTACCTCTTTTCGGTTCCCTCGTCATCATGGCCCATACCTGTAGCCAAGAATTCGAAGCTCCCTTCAATACCTTGCACTCTAATTTCATAGAGACCCAGCAAGAAGTGAGATAACTCAGTGCCAATATTGCCACCATCAATAAAAACATGCATTCCTCCATCGTTGTCTCAATCAAAGAACTCCAAAAAGACCTCAAACAAGACATTACTACCCATCTTGAATCTGTCACTACGATGATCTACACCAAGCTGCATATCCCTGCAGATTCTCCTTTATCTGACCCACCTTTGCATACCGGAGGTGAAACTTCCTCTCATTCCCATAATTTTCAACCCCATCACTTTCAACGTGACCTATGCCTTTCGCGTGTGGATGTGACCAAATTTTATGGCTTGGATCCCAATGGCTAGGTAACTCAAATGGAACATTATTTAGCTTTGTATGACATTACAGATGAGTTGGCCAAACTCTGGTATGGTGTTCTCCATCTAAATCAAGAACGTTGGCAATGGAGAAAAACTGCTTGCCAAGGGTATGTTGCTTGGACACACTTTGTGGCAGAGCTTAATCAATTCTTTGACACTGACACCAACCATTTAGGTTGTTTGACAAAGCTGAAACAATCTGGCATAATGGAAGAATTTATAGATGCTTTTGAGCGACTGGATTTTCGTACAGAGGGCATGTCTGATACTTTTTTCTAAGAATGTTTTATCAGTGGCCTCAAGGATGAGATTCGTGCCCATGTCCTCATTGCTCGGCCTCAGAGTTGGGTGGATGCTACTAAAAGAGCTAAGGAAGCACAACAAGTTGTCTCTTCTCAAAACCGGAAACCCTCCTTTATTCCTCGCACTAAACCAGTAAATCCCACTCCTCCTTCTACTCCACTAAAGATCCAAAAATTTACCAAGGCCGAAATGGTTGTACGCCAACTCAAAGGTCTTTTTTATAATTGTGATGACAAATATTTTTCGGGACATAAGTGTAATGAACAAAATCTTTTTATGGCCATCTCGGAGGATGTTTTGGAAGAGGATGTTGAGGCTTCCCTTGTGTCTATGTCACATGAACCCACTGACATAAGCCCTCCCTCAGAGCCTCCCAAAGTAGAACTAGTTATTTCCCTAAATGCTCACATTGGCTTCTCTACTCCCCAAACCCTCAAGCTAATTGGTTACATCAAGCATAGGAAGGTCATCATTCTTGTTGATAGTGGTAGCACCCATAATTTTATTCATCGCCGCATTGCCCAAGAAACTAATTTCTATATCTATGCAGCCAATAATTTCCAAATCATGATTGCCAATGGTGGGTCCATGAAATGTGGAGGGCATTGTGAAAATGTGCATCTCCAAATTGGTGACTACCACCTAAAATCTCATATGTTTTCTATCAACATGGGTGGTTGTGACATTGTGTTGGGTGCAGAATGGTTAAGGAATTTGGGTCCCATTCTCATGGATTTTAAGGAATTAACCATGCAATTCGACCAAGAGGGCCAACAGTATAAGTTCCAAGGCATCACCATCGGTTCCCTAGAGATCAATAGTTCCCATCGCATGGAAAAGATGCTCAAAAAAGATCATTCTGGTGTTATTGCCCAACTCCATGCCATACAAGCAAATGAGACACCCTCTGCGCCACAGGACCTCCAGTCCATCCTCTCTAAACATCAAGTGGTTTTTTCCACTCTCTAGGGACTCCCTCCTTCCCGTGGTGTTCATGATCATTCCATTCCCCTTGTCCCAGGAGGCCTTCCTCCCAATATCCATCCCTATCATCACCCCTTTTCCCAAAAAATGAAATTGAGAAAATGGTTCAAGAACTACTCAATGCAAGTGTTATCCTCCCTAGTACGAGACCATACTCTTCTCCTGTGGTCATGGTCCTTAAGAAATAAGCTTCTCGGTGCATGTGTCCTGACTTCTGCACCCTCAAAAAACTCACCATTAAAGACAAATTTTCCATTCCTGTCATTGATGACCTCTTGGATGAATTGAGTGGCGCCTAGTTCTTTAATAAATTTGATCTTTGTTCTAGCTACCATTAGATTCGTATGAAAGAGGCAAACATTCCTAAGACTGCCTTTAGAAATCATGAGGGCCACTATGAGTTTTTGGTCATGCCCTTTGGCTTGTGTAATGCTCCCTCCACTTTCCAAAGCCTCATTAATCATGTCTTCCATCCTTTTCTTCACCATTTTGTCTTAGTTTTATTTGATGATATCCTCATCTATATAAAAACCTGGGCAGACCATCTTGCTCATGTGGACCGAGTTCTCCATCTACTCTCCCAACACCAACTTTTCCTTAAACAATCTAAATTTTCTTTTGGCACCTCATAAGTCGAGTACTTGGGTCATCTTGTTGGCAAGGCTGACGTCAGGGTGGATCCTAAAAATATTGAAGCTATGCAAGACTGGCCTCACCCAAAGACTCTCAAAATCTTGTGTGGATTTATGGGCTTAACAGGTTATTATCGCAAGTTTGTTAAGAATTATGGAATGATTGCGACACCTCTCACTACACACCTTAAAAATAATTCTTTCACTTGGACTCCAACAATTGCTTCAGCTTTTCAAACCTTGAAGATGGCCATGTGCACCACTCCACTCCTGGCCCTTCCTGATTTCACAAAGACCTTTTTCCTGGAATGTGATCCTTTAGGGAAAGGAATTGGTGATGTCCTTATGCAAGAGGGCCAGCCTTTGGCCTTTACCAACAAACAACTGTCTGAGTGAAATTTGGGAAAAACAATCTATGAAAAGGAAATGTTGGTTATTCTGCATGTTGTTCATCTTTGGCTCCTTTATCTATTGGGGAAATGCTTCCAAATTAAGAAAGACCATCAAAGCCTCAAGTATTTTCTGGAACAACGCATTTCCTCCCCAGAGCAACAAAAATGGGTGACTAAGCTCTTTGGATATGATTATGAGGTCATTTACAAGAAAGGCAAAGACAATGTGGTTGCGGATGCACTTTCCCAAAAATATGAAGATGAAGGGTCCCTTTTTTCTCTCTCCTTCATTGTACCAGATTGGCTCCAAGTTGTTCACTAGGAATGGCTACATGATCCCAAAAGTTTGCATCTGATACAAAAATTGCAGTCCATTCTCCAGTTTCCCCAGGGTACTCTTGGCTCCATGATGAGCTTTGATACAAAGGCCGCTTGTATTTAATTAAACAATCAAAACTTAAATCCACGGTATTTTCTGAGCTTCATGCTACATCCATAGCTGGGCACTCTGGGTTTACCAAAACGTATGACAGGGTCAAACATTATTTTTTATGGGATGGTATGAAACAGGATGTTCGTAATTTTGTGGCTAAATGTGATGTGTGTCAATGCAACAAGGGAGAAACAGTCAAATCTCTTGGCACACTACAACCGCTTCCGATTCCACCTGCTATTTGGCGAGATATCTCTATGGATTTTATTGTAGTCTTACCTAAATCAGACAATAAATCAATCATCATGGTGGTACTTGATCGTCTTTCTAGTATGCTCATTTATGTGCTCTTAAAAACCCATTTACAACATCCAATGTGGTCCAAATTTTCATGGATAAGGTCTTCAAGCTTCATTACATGCCGCATTCTATTATTTTTTATCATGACCCAACTTTCACCAGCAATTTTTGGCAAGAACTGTTCAAGCTACAAGGCACCCAATTCCCTATCAACACAACTTATCATCCCCATACTGATGGTCAAATTGAAGTTGTCAACAAGTGTTTGGAAAAATATTTAAGGTGTTTTGCATCAGAAAGGAAAAATCAATGGGATCAATGGTTACCACTAGTTTAATGGTGGTACAACACTTCATACCATACAGCTACCTGCATGACTCCTTTTGAAGTGGTATATGGACAAAAGACACCTTCAATTCTCTCATATTTTTCAGGTGTCTCGAAGGTACAGGCGGTTGACCAAATGCTTACAGTTAGAGAGGATATTCTCCATACCCTCAAAGAGAATTTGGTCATGGCCCATAATCGCATGAAGAAACAAGAAGATCAAGGTTGCTCTGAATGTCAATTTGCAGAAGGGGATCAGGTGTTTCTTTGACTGTAACCTTACAAGCAAAATTCCCTCAAGGTTGACCATTGTTAGAAATTGTCACCCAAATTTTATGGTCCTTATACCACTCTCAAGTGTGTGGGACAGGTGGCCTATCAGTTATCTTTGCCCAGTCTTTCTAAGCTCCATCATGTTTTTCATGTTTCCTTCTTAAAGAAGGTGATTGGAACTAATTGCCAAACTCAAACCAACCTTCCCGAGTTGGACGAAGAAGGCTCCATTTAGCTATAGCCACAAGTAGTTGTGGACCAGCGTGAGCATCGTATGCACTAGCAAACCATCAAGGAATTTTTATTCAAGTGGAAAGATACAACTCCAACAAATGCCACTTGGGAATCAACTACCATTCTACAACAATTTCCACATCTCAAGCCTTGATGACAAGGTTGTTTTTAAGGGGGAGGACATGTTAGGGTCCTAACCCCTCACGTAGGTAGAATAATATATTCCAATTTAATAAAGGTCAATATTAATAAGGCCTAGCATTAAGGAAGACTAAGTCCAATGTAAGAAGATCTAATAAAAGCTTTAGCTTCTAGAAGGATCGTCCTCTAGATGGTTCTTTTGAAAGATATATTTAGTATAAATAGGAGTCAAGGGTATGAGAACTTTTGTCTTGGATATTATTTTAATAGAGCTCTTCTCTATTGGAGGTTTCCCCCTCAAAGAGGTAAGTGAACATTGCTCTCAGTAATCAAAGTTCTTTTTCGGCGTTATTCTGGTATCATTTTGGTATTATTATGGTGTTATTCTAGTTATATTGTTATTCATCTGCCATTTCTAGCTATTTATTTATGTTCTGCATACTTTTTTATATCTGGAATATTACATTATCACATGTACAACAAACACAACTAGGATTGGAAACTCAAAAAACTTCTTTTACATTTTCTAATTTTCATGTCTATTTTAGATGATCCTTGAAGCATATATCATCCTTCACTTAGGGTCTTTAGAATATCCCTACAAAGTAGTTTCGCATAACAATTTATGGTAGGGCCTAGTAGAATAATGGAAAATTTATTACTAATAATCCTTGCATCTCGAAGGGTAGGGACAAATAAGGATCTTGAGCTTTTATTTATAATTTTTCTTAAAAACAACTACCAGAGATTAAGATAAACAATGCCTTCATTTTTTCATACAATAATCAATCTAGGAAACTACACATAAGATCTTAAGTTACTTGGTTGTTGTATCCTTGATTGCTACACATTAGATTATAGTGGAAATAAAAGATACTCAAACATGATGCATAACATCTAAGATGTATAGTTATGTTATGTAGTTAAGAGTTATATTATGTAAATTTTGTTGCTTGCTTCTATTATACTCATCAATTATCCCCCACAGGGACACAATCCATTCATGAAATGATGGAAACAATTTTTTTTTTTTACAATCTCTCTTCATAATATTGGAAATGAACTTGGTTGCATTGTGGTTATCACTACACACACAAAATCTTTTAGTGATCCCTTATAGAAGTGTCTTGTGTTGATAAGACCAAATGAAATAGCTAGCCTTTTTCCATGACACTGAGCATGTGTCCCTTATTGTTCTTACCGACACAATGTTTGTATTGGGTGCATACCTTAAACCTCTTGTATATACCCAACAAAGGCATTCAACGTCACATAAATGTTCTGTGCTAGAGGGTGTGATCTATCTCCAACAATTTATCTGAATCAAACTACAACCCAAAAAATTTTAACCCCTATTATTTTATCACTGATATCACCTTCAGTACATCATCCCATCTCTCAACTGCAACATACATATATTTGAAAGTGAAATATAATAGAAAACATTTTAACATTGTAATTTAAAATTATGTTCAACTACATATTCAACCAACGTAATCTTGTAGTGAAATTATACATATACCAAGCCTAATTCTATTAATTTTGTGATACTTGTGACAAGACTACAACATCCTTGTTAAAAGCATAGGAGTCTTCAAATATTTCTTTAAGAAGAATGAAATCTTCTTGGTATATCCATCAAATACATGTTTTAGTCTATAGTGATTTAGGAGAAATCCATGTGTTCTTCCTTGTATTTTCATACATATTTATTTGTATATAATTTGTCAATATTCAATAATAAAGCATGTGTTTGAATTAAAATGAGCCAATGGAATCATTACTGATAAAATCGAGCAAACTGGAACTATAAACCTTTTAACCATGTACATGTTTCCTCAACCAAAGGACCAAATTGTGGTCTTTAACAATGTTCCTAAGCCATTAATATTTTCATCAAAATACTTGGATTTGGAAAAAGAGACATTGATATTTTAGCAAGATTTTAAGGTTTCTAAGGACATCATATTAAGAAGTGACGGATAAAATGAGTGCATTTGATCTCTAGTGCACACAGGCATAGAAAATTTTAAATGGAATACATAACTGGTGCAGACCCCAACCCTCAGGTCAAGATCCGCTCAGGATCGTTCTAAATTCTCCTTAAGCCGAAGTGGCTTCTTTGGCTCCCTGCTGAAACCTTTAACAAATCCGATCCACGGGTCTTGGTGAAAACTTGCCTTGAGCAACTAACACCAAGGGCGAGCCTTACACTTCCATATGACCATGACCTGGTCCCTACACAAGCGCCTTTTGCAACTCGCGTGTTCACTGGTTGAAGACCCTCGACTTTTTCTTCACCCAACACCGATACTCGAGACGCGATGGGATATGGCTCCTCCTTGTTAGTGCCCTCATAACCACCAACTAGGGATAAGCACTAGTATCACTCGCAACTCGTGAGTTCACGAGTTGGAAGGTTGAACCTCCCAGCCCTTCTTTTACGAGACTCTAAGGTGCGAAAGTCAGAGAAGGTTTGAATCCTTCAATGCTTCTTGGAACACACAACTTCATGACTTGATTTGTTTATCCTTTGTGCTCGTTTCTTATGAGAACCCAAAGCACGAGAAATCAACAGGGTTTTTACTCCTTCCCATGCGACGAGTGTCCACCTGTCAACCACGTGGTCCCCACTT
This sequence comes from Picea glauca, assembly GCA_000966675.3. Taxonomy (NCBI): domain Eukaryota; kingdom Viridiplantae; phylum Streptophyta; class Pinopsida; order Pinales; family Pinaceae; genus Picea; species Picea glauca. The sequence goes on along the minus strand of JZKD02S0357892.1, from coordinate 238,282 downwards.
GATGGTCCCGCCATGTGTCTGCCTGAAATCTCGTCCCTCGACACTTCATGACTTCTACAGTCAAAAATGATTCCTCCCAATCTATGAAACCCTGATACATGATATAGCGAAGAGGTTCTGATCCAATGGTTTCCCCTACTTCTCGCTATCCGAAAATTTGCACAACTAAAGGATTTGGTCTATACTCCGAACTCACGATATGCGATACCCCGCGAAGATTCAGATCTGATGGTTCTCCCGCAGCTTGGATCCAACGATTTGAATCTCTTACTCTGCTTCTCACAACTCGGGACTTCACGACTCCAAGAGTTTGGTCTTCCATCTCCAAACTCACGAACCCCGAGTTCGCGAAATGATCCAACAGCCCAAACTAACCACGATTGACGGTCCTTGTTGATCCTTGACACCAATGTAATGGGTACGTCCAACCCTTATCCACCCTGCAACTCCTTTGGACCCTACGGTCCTCGCAACTTCTCGAGTTCTCCATGGAGAATTCCGACCGTTCGATTTTCTTCCTCAAGAATCTCTTTGAAATGAGCCAATGTTCCTCCCCCAAAACTTAACCTTCTACGCGATGATTTCGCTTCTTGTTCTCCCTTTGAACACTTCAAAGGTGTTGATCCTCTTGAGATTTAACTTGTAAACTCGAGTCTCTAAAAGGACTCCTACACGCACTCCTTGCGAAAATATTTCAAATACTTCTGGGTATTTGATCTTTTGACTCTATGCACTTTCTGCAACAACAGTCCTTCACTCTTCAACCTTAGTTGATAAGTTCTAAGGCCTCGACTAGGCTGCACACACCTTGCACGGCTTTTGTGCTTCACTTGCACTTCTGCTGGAATGAGAAAAATGGTATCCTTCCTGAGCTTTCTGAGATAAAACTCAGAACCCTTGTCAATGCACACTTTGCAGACGTTTCACTGCACTCCTCGCAGGAACTCTCTTAGGATGAGAAACAATTGAAACTCATTCTCTTTCTCTCTCAAGCTTCATACATTCAACATGAAATCATACATTCAACACAGCATAGCATCATAACGAATGTATAACAGAGAGAATAAAACAACTGTAAGCATACCATTCAGCATATGTAAATAGTAAACATCATAACACCATGAAATATGAGTCAAAGCTTCATATATTAACCCAAATACTCATGTACATGGGTTCTTCTCTACAACTCTCTGCTACAGCTCTCTTCTCCTTCTCTATGCTAATGATACAACAACAATTACCATGATACAAAGGCGAGGGTGTCTATATATGTTCTCCCTCCTACGCTCTAACTGTCTAATCTATGAATTCAAATCTACCTACTTTCATTAACTGGGCTTAAATGCCTTTTACATTGAAAGATGAGAGAAAATCGCTCAAGATCTTTTTACAAAATGCAAGTATGTTTCCCTTAACTACTACAATAACATCTGTTCATTGTTTTTTCAAAAACATTTCAAAATGTGAAAAATGTGTGTTGTGCTCCTCTAGCTGTCTTTCGCCTTCATGCTCGCTTGGATAGCTTCCTACGATGCTCCTGCATCATACTCCCTCGCTTGAAAATTTTCATGAACTCTTGTTCATGAGCTCCTGCATGGTCTGTCCATGCTTATGAATTTATGTTTCATCTTCCCAACTGGCATCTTAAACTGGGTGTCCTTTCCACTTGACCAAGTATTCAAAATACTCTTTTCTCCTGGTCTTTTCGTTGACCCTCTTGTCAATTATACTTTCCATCTATGGATTTTCAGCTACAGGCATTTGTTTGGTCCACTGAACTTCGTTATGTTCTTCCTCTGATCCTACTTCTTCAGCTATGTAAGGGTACAAATCCACAACATTAAATATCGATGAGATTCTGACCCCATCGGGTAATTCAATCTCATATGCGTTTGCCCCAAATTTCCTTATGACCTTGCACGATCCAATCTTTTTCATCTTCAGTTTATTATGCATTCCCCTTGGGAACCTTTCCTTCCTCAGATGTGAAAGAATCATATAACCAACTTCAAATTGAAGTTCTCGCCTGTGTTGATATGCTCTCCGCTTGTATTCTTGACTTGAACTCTGCAATTGCTCCTTAACTCGGTTGTGAAGCTCTTTTATTGCTTCTGCAAAGTCCTTTGTACTAACACTTCTAAATTCAGTTCGTTCCACATCTTTCAATTCAGAAAATCCCCTTGGATGCATTCCATATATAATCTGGAATGGACTATGTCATGTGCTTCTATTGAGTGAATCATTGTAAGAAAATTTTGCCCGTGGCAGAATGTGATCCCACTGACTGTGGTGTTCAATCACTAAGCTCCTTAGAAAATATCCCAAGCTTTTGTTCACAACTTCTGTCTGTCCATCCATTTGAGGATGATATGCTGAGCTAAAAGACAAACTTGTCCTCAGCGTTTTCCACAAATTTATCCATAAATGTCCAATGAACTTGGTATCCCGATCAAAAACGATACTCCTTGGCAAGCCGTGAAGTCTGACGAATTCCTTGAAAAATAGGTTCGCAATATGAGTTGCATCACTGGTTTTTTGGCATGGTATGAAATGTGCCATTTTTGAAAATCTGTTGACCACCACAAAGATTGAATCACATCCTCTTTGTGTTCTTGGAAGTCCCAATATAAAATCCATGCTCACTACGTCCCACGACCTTTCTGGTATGGGTAATGGTTGATATAACCCTGTGTTCTTCCTTTTCCCTTTTGTGTGCTGACAAATCCTGCATCTGTCCACAAATTTCTTAACATATGTCTTTATCCCTAGCCAAAAATATGAGCCATTCAACTTTGAGAATGTTTTATCATGACCGAAGTATCCGGCCAATCCTCCACTGTGTTTTTCCTTCAGTAGGTTTTCCCTCATGGAGCATTTTGGAATACATAATTGATTTCCCCTAAACAATAATCCATCTTGGATCATGTATTTAGTCCATTGACTTCTATCTCTGAGAATTGGATATTCAGATGCCTCATATGCCTCCTTGAATTCTGGATCACCCCTGTACATTTCTTTGAGGTTATCAAAATCCAAAGTCTTGACTCTGAATTCCTGCATAAGAAAACATTTCCTGCTCAAAGCATCAACAACTTTGTTAGCAGTTCTAGAAATATGCTTAGTCACAAAAGTAAAATTCTACATGAATTCAACCCATTTAACATGTTTTTGGTTCAACTTCTCCTGTTGAGTCACGAATTGTAAAGCATGATTATCACTTTACAAAACAAACTCTTTAGGAACCAAATAATGTCTCCATTTCTTCAGTGCTTGTATGACTGCATAGAATTCTTTTTCATATGTTGAGTACTTGATCTTCGCTTCATTCAATTTTTCACTGAAGTATGTGATCGACCTATCGTCTTGGCTCAAGACCACTCCAATTTCAAATCCACTCACATCACACTTGACCTGGAATGTCTTGCTAAAATCCAGCAAAACTAGAATTGGTTGTTCCGTGATCTTCTTCTTTAGCATATTGAAACTTTTCTCTACTTCTTCTATCTAGTGAAAAGTTTTGTGTCTTTTCTTCACTGTATCCATCATTGGTGCACTAATTCCTCTGAAGTTTTGAATGAATTTCCTATAGAAACTTGCCAAACCATGGAAGCTTCGAACTTCAAACACGCTCTTCGGCGATGGCCAATTATTAATCACCTTTACCTTTTACGGATCCATCTTTAACTCATTTGTATATATAAAAAAACCTAAATAAATGAGTTATATCCTCATAAATGATGATTTATTCATATTAATCAACAATTTCTCTTCCTGTAATCTCCTCATCACTGTAGCTAAATGCTTTAAATGCTCTGCTTCTGTTTTACTGAAAATTAATATATCGTCAAGATATACAATGACGGATTTCCCTATGAAATTCTTCAGGACTTCATTCATCAATATCATGAAAGTACTCGGTGCATTTGTTAAGCCAAATGGCATGACAAGCCATTCATACAGCCCTTCATTTGTCTTGAATGTTGTCTTACATTCATCACCTCCTCTCATTCAAATTTGATGATACCCGCTTTTCAAATCAATCTTTGAAAAAAACTTTACTCCACTCAAGCAATCCATCAAGTCATCAATCCTTGGCAATGGAAATCTGTACCAGATGGTAATCTTATTGATTTCCCTTGAGTCTGTACACATTCTCTAGCCTCCATATTTCTTTAAGCTGAGCACTGTCGGAACAATGCATGGAATCAAGCTCTCTTGAATCAATCCTTTTTCTATTAAGTCCTGGACATACCTCTTGACTTCCTCATTTTCCTGTGGTGTCAACCTGTACGCGGATTTGTTTGGTAAACTAGATCCAAGTATAAGATCGATGTGATGGCTTATACTCCTGATAGGTGGCAACGAACAAGGTAGGTCGTCCACTACTATATCAACAAACTCTCCCAACAACTTCTGGATTTCTTTTGGTAAATCATCTATCCTTGTACTGGTTAAAACAATTTTAGGTTTCCTGACCACAATAAATTGTGTGTCTTCCTTATTCTTAACCTCCTTAAGAAGTTCCTTCCCACTCATGAGAAGTATAATGTTACTCATCTCTGTTTTCACTTCTTTATCCTTAATTGGTAGCAACATGTGAGTCCTACCATTTTTTTCCAGGGTGTATGTGTTCTTTCTCCCATCATGAACTACGTTTCTGTCATATTTCCATGGTCTACCCAGCAATAGATGACAAACATCCATGGAAATGACATCACATAATATTTCATCCTTATATCCTCCTATTTTAAATTCAACTAAACATTGTTTAGTGACATTTACCTGATGTCCTTTTTGTAGCCATGAAACTCTGTATGGGCTTGGATGTATAATAGTTTCCAGCTCCAACTTTTCTACCATCTCTGTAGATATGAGAATGTCTGTGATACCGCTATCCACTACGACTTTTCATACTCTGTCTTTAGTTTTACAAGCAGTCTTAAACAGACTGTTTCTTCAGGCTGGGTTCTCTGCCTCTTTCTCTAGCTTCAAGAGAACTTTCCTCATCATTAAATATCTTCCACCCTCAACATCTTCTGCCTCCACATTCCGTCCTTGAGCTTCGACAATGTGAGTTTCACCACCATCTTTTTTCTTATCTGGACACTCATAGGATTTATGTCCGATCTTTCCACAGACAAAGCATTTTACTTCACCGACTCTACCTCTTCCTCTTCCTCTGGCTTGAGGAAAAGTATTTCTATCAGCATACTTCCCTCTCTGTGAGCTTCCTCCTCTCTCATGTTGAGTTTGAGGTTTCTTCCCCTCTTCTTTAGGTCTTTGAGTTCTATCTTGGGCAATTGTTTTGCCTCTGGCCTGACTTCTGCCTCATCCTCTTTGACCTTACTTTCGGCTCAACTTCTCTTCAGCTTTCAAAGCCATATGATAAGAATCTTCCACATTTCGTATGGTCATCATGCTCATCTCATCTTGAATGTCATATCGCAGACCATTCATGTACCTAGAAAATTTTTCATCATCACTTTTTCAATGACCTGCTCTGATGTTTATCCTATAGAACTCTTCATTCTATTCCTTCACTGACATTAGCTTCTATCTCAAATTTTGCATCTTCCGAAACAGAGTGATTTGATAATCCTTGGGTATGAATTTGACTTTCATCTTTGCAACCATTCTATCCCAGCTCTTGATTTTATGCTTGCCTTTGCAGCATCTGTTAGCCTGCAGTTCATCCCACCATAGTGTTGCATGCCCTTTAAGTCTAGTAATGACATGTTTGAATTTCTTGTCTTCCTCGACATCCTCATAGTCGAAGTATTTATCTAGAGCTCTAATACAATCTAGAAGCTCTTCAACATCTAGGTTTCCCTCATACATGGGAATCTCCATCTTTGCTCTAGCACCTATCCTTGCAACAACCCTGAATAGGCGTTCATCCGCAACATCTTTGACTACAACTTCTTCTCCTTCCTGTCCAGCTTCATTTTCACTTTCCGCTTCACTGATATCCCTAGCGTCAACTGTGTACCTTTTTGCTGTCTCCATGGAATCAAACCTAGCACGTAATTCATGCATTTCTCTTTCCACTACTGGATCAGGCATTGGTCTATCTCTTCTTCTCGACGGCATGGCTGAGAATTTTTTTTTCTTCTCCCTGCTATAGAAAGAAAAGACTTGTTCTGTGCTCTGATACCACAACTGGTGCAGACCCCAACCCTCGGGTCAAGATCTTCTCAGGATCGTTCAAAATTCTCCTTAAGCCGAAGAAGCTTTTTTGGCTCCCTGCTGAAACCTTTAACAAATCCAATCCATAGGTCCTGGTGAAAACTCACATTGAGCAACTAACACCAAGGGTGATCCTTACACTTCCATACGAAGACAACCTGGTCCCTGCACAAGAGCCTTTCGCAACTCGTGTGTTCGCAGGTTGAAGACCCTTGACTTTTTCTTCACCCAACGCCGATACCCAAGACGCGATGGGATATGACTCCTCCTTGTTAGTGCCCTCCACGTATAACCATTGGCTAGGGATAAGAACTAGTCTCACTCACAACTCATGAGTTCGCGAGTTGGAGGGTTGAACCTCTGGGCCCTTCTTTTACGAGAGTCTGAGGCACAAAATTCAGAGAAGGTTTGACTCCTTCAGCGCTTCTCGGAACTCGCAACTTCGCAACTTGAGTTATTGATCCTTTGTGCTCCTTTCTTACGAGAACCTGAAGCACAAGAAGTCAACAGGGTGTTGACTCCTTCCCAGGCGACGAGTGTCCACCTATCAACCACACGGTCCCCACTTGATGGTCGTGCCACGTGTCCACCCAAAATCTCGGCCCTCGCCACTTCGTGACTTCTACAGTTGAAACTGATTCCTCACAATATCCAAAACCCCGATACATGATATAGAGAAGAGGTTATGATCCAACGATTTCTCCTACTTGTTCAGATCCAATGGTTTTCCCTACTTCTCTCTATCCGGGAATTCACACAACCAAAGGATTTGGTCTATCCTCCGAACTCACGATATGCGATACCTCATGAAGATTTAGATATAACGGTTCTCTGGCAGCTTGGATCCAATGGTCTAGATCTCTTCCTTTGCTTCTCTCAACTTGGGACTTCGTGACTCCAAGAGTTTGGTCTTCCACCTCCAAACTCACGAACCCCGAGTTCACGAAATGATCTAACGGTCCAAACTGACCATGATCGATGGTCCTCATTGATCCTTGACACCAACGTAATGGGTTTGTCCAACCCTTATCCACCCTACAACTCCTTTGGACCCTATGGTCCTCGCAACTTCATGATTTCTCCATGGAGAATTCTGATCGTTCGATTTTCTTCCTCAATAATATCTGTGAAACGAGCCAATGTTCTTCCCCCAAAACTTAACCTTCTGCGTGATGATTTCTCTTCCTTGTCTCCCTTTAAACACTTAAAAGGTGTTGATCATCCTGAGCTGTAACTTGTAAACTCGAGTCTCTAAAAGGAATCCTAAAAAAAATCCTAGCGGAAATCTTTCAAATACTCCTGGGTATTTGATCTTTCGACTCTGTGCACTTTCTGCAATAGCAGTCCTTCACTCTTCAACCTTAGTTGATAAGTTCTAAGGCCTCGGCTATCCTGCGCACACCTTGCATGGCTTCTGTGCTTCACCTGCACTTCTGTTGGAATGAGAACAATGGTATCCCTCCTGAGCTTTCTGAGATAAAACTCAGAACCCTTGTCAACGCACACTTTGTGGACGTTTCACTGCACTCCTTGTAGAAACTCTCTCAGTATGAGAAACAATTGAAACTCATTCTATTTCTCTCTCAGACTTCATACATTCAACATGAAATCATACATTCAACATAGCATAGCATCATAACAAATGCATAACAGAGAGAATAAAAAACCTGTAAGCATACCATTCAACATATGTAAACAATAAACATCATAACACCATGAAATCTAAGTCAAAGCTTCATATATTAACTCAAATACTCCTATACATGGGTTCTTCTCTACAACTGTCTACTACAACTCTCTTCTCCTTCTCTATGCTAATGATACACAGACAATTACAATGATACAAAGGTTAGGGTGTCTATATCCATTCTCCCTCCTACGCTCTAACTGTCTAATCTATGAATTCAAATCTACCTACTTTCATTAACTG
>JZKD02S0357892.1:214741-226031 GCA_000966675.3 Picea glauca | reverse complement strand
ATTTTCATTACAAGTAGGGCCTTGCCTTTTAGCTATAAAAATATGCTAGAAAAAAATGGTAAAATAATACCCATTCCCTTTTCATACCAAATAGGTACCTAACCTATGTCTTTGAAAATGGCAGTAGTAGATGATATCAGGGAACTGGTGATATTAATGCATAAGGGAGGTTAGATAAAAAAGGAAAGTGGGGCCATATCCCAAATGAACATAGATAGGACACCATATGGCCAAGTTCAAAAAAACCATAGGGAGGGCTTGCAAGGAACCAACTAAGGTTTCTAACTAACCCAACACCTGTAAGTAAGATAAGGTTTATAACTAAACAATTGTATAAGGTTTTCAACATACCTAGCTAGTTAAGGTTATTAACTAACCTACATAAATAAGCTAGCTAAGGTTTTCAACATACCTATCTAGTTAAGGTTATTAACTAACCTACCTAAATACGGTAGCTAAAGTTTAGAACCCAAAAATGATAGCATTGGTTCATATACACATACCAAGTTAGATAAGGTTCCAACCAACTATCTCACATTGTGTATTAAATCATTAAAACTCACTAATATTATTAGTTTAGTGGAAAAGGAAATATTTTGAATTCCCCACTACACCTCTTTATATCCAAGTCAATGGGTTGAGGGTAGTATTCCAATGTATGAAGGCTTGGAAGACAGACGATCAACCCTTCATGAGTGATTGTTCCATGTCATGATTTTCCCTCATTGAAATTGATTCAATCTGCATGTGTATTCTCCATAGTGAGCTTACCCATATTAATAGTCGCTAAGGAGATGGAACTAGATACAAAACAACTAGATCTAATCTCAATATTCAGTAGTGTCTCCAACTACAACTAAATTCGAGAGTGGACTTTGGCACATGATCTAGCTCATATGCCATTGTATGATTTAGATAATTTGGATCTAGAAGTGTCAATATGGTCGGTTGCATATATCTATTGAATGCTATGCAACTGATTCATTCTAGTGGTGATACTTCATATGAATAAGGATTACCAACCAATCAATAGATAGAACTAAATACATGTAAGGATATATTAATTTTCTTGATGCAATTGGCTCTGCAATAAAATGCTAACTATGTTATCTTTGCTATGGAGAATGACATATAAGTGGTATATGCGATGCTTAAAATGGTAAATTATAATTTTGACAACTGGATAAAGATCTTCAACAACTCCAACTAAAATTAAATATGCTTTGAATGATGATCAAAAGTGGTGGAATAGGTGGAAAGGGATGAATGCAGTCTTGAACGATTATTAATTGGTCTTGAATGATTATTCAAGTGGCAATTTATCTTGTTAAAATAGGAAGTTGAATGAATGTTAGGAAGGCCAATTTATTTTCCATATAGAGACTCATCAAAAGCACGTTTCCTAACTATTATTTATAAATGTGTCATATTTAATAATTTTTTAGGGAAATATTGAATGATTATTAAGTGATTTTTCTTTCTTAATCGAGGGTTGTGTACTTATTTCATAATCATTTAGGACTGGAGGATAGGACACCTTGTTGGTCTCTTGAAGACCAACATAAGATAGAGTTCCTACCTTACTTTTACTAATCATTTGAACTATACCATAGCCACTAATTAATAATGCTTAGTTGCATTCTAGGTGAATTTGTTGCCTATGACCCCTTAGATAAAGCATATCTTGAATTTTCATATGTTTCCTTATTTTCTCTTTTACTAGAATGGAGGTGTTCCCATTTCTGGTCCTTTGCTTCCCTTATCTAGAGTCCCCAAATATGATGCAAATCTAATGTCTATGTGATTCAAGATCATAACCCCTAGTTCCTAATAAATATCTAATATACACCTAATGTTGAATAATAACTCATTGATATAGTTTCTTTCATTGACCCATATCATAAAGGGGATGGGAAGTAGGAGTAAGATGTGGAAGCAGACAAAAACCTAAAAAGTACATGATTTCTCTATTTAGGTGCTCCCCTTACCTTTATTATTACAACATTAAATAGGATATAAACTAGAATTTGATCTGACACTGGACAACAACTGGAACTGTTGATGCAATTCCTTTGTCTCTTTACCAATCATTCAAGACTAGCATTATATTTTTCTTCTTCTTGCTTGGAGTTTCAAAATAATGTATCATGTTGTCAATAGTAGATCAAGTCAATTGTTTGATCAGTTGGAGGATGACCACACAATCAATTACTTGGAATTTCTCTGTCAGGTCATCATTGATCTCAGATGATCATTCCTTTAGGAGGTGGGATCCTCACTGTGAAGCATTGATTCTAGCCACAAATAAATTCATAATCGTTAAAGACTTTGGCCTTATTGTTCTTATTAAATGCTAAGGAATGAATGTTATGCACTACACCAAAAAACAAATTTCAATGCTTGGTCACCATTTCTCTTGATCGTAGGGGGTGGGAATAAGAGTAGGCCTAACCACAAGATAGTAGGTACAATTATTCTATGATATATAGGTTGGAAAGGAGAATGAGTGATCAACTATCAAATGCATGAGGTTCCAATCCAATTTGAGGAATAGCACACTCCAGCTATTAAATCTTGCCCCACCAAATTGGTTCTACAATTTCTAGAAGATATATGTAATATTAGATTGATTCAAGATATTGTGAGAATAGTCGTGATCGATATGTTTAAATATGTGATAGCCTTATATAATATATCTCAACATATCAATCATTTTTATTATGGAAACCACATAGTCTTAAATGATTATTAATTAAGGACCCACTTCCATGAACCAATGGGCCTATTTTGAATCAATTGAACTTTGTATGATCTTTCATTCAATTCTAACACAATCAGTGAATTATTACTAATTAGACTGATATGTCAAAATAATTAATGAAATAATTTGATTGGAGTAAATCAACAATGAATACTAGAAAAGTAAAGAAATTTTCAATTTTCATTGAAAATTTTGATTTCAAACATTTTTTTTTGAATACCTACAAGTCGCTGCTATTCTGACATATTGTAATGTCATTCCCATGGCATATTCATCGGTGATGTATATCTTAATGTCAGTTTAGCGACGTTACAATACGTCGGAATTGTGACGTCCATAACATCTCTCCCATGGCATATACATCGGTGATATATATATTAATGTCGGTATTACGATGTCGATAACGTCGCTCCCATGGAATACCATACGTTGGTATTACTAAGTCCATAACGTCACTCCCCATGGCATCCACATCGTTGATATATATCTTAATTCTGGTTGTACGATGTTACCACATGTCGGTATTACGATGTCCATAATGTCGCTCCCATGGCATCCATGTAGTGGAGATCGACGAAATGGGATGTCGGAATTCCGATGTCTCTGGTGTCATTGTAGCAATGACTATATGGGGTTTGGACAATCAAATCCGAGATGACACATGTCTGCATGAAACGTCGCAAGAGAGACAATATCTATAGCATCGGAAAAGCGATGTCATGTGAAACGACGTTTGAGGTGATCCGTTGTTTGTCATTCTCTAGACAATATAAAGTGGTAATTACATCGAACACTCTATCATAATTTGACCCAAATTTATTAGTGCCATCACATAGAAAATCTCCTCAAAAAGGGTCATTCCGGCATTATTTCCCAACTTCACTCCATTCATTTTCTTGAGACACCCTATGTGCATCTTGACCTCCAATCTATTCTCTCTCACCACCAAGTTTTTTTTACCACTCCCAAAGAACTCCCCCCTTCCCATGGAGTCCATGATCATTCCATTCCTCTCATACTAAATAGTCTTCCTCCCAATGTTCACCCTTCTCGACATCCCTTATCCTAGAAGAATGAAATTGAGAAAATTGTTCATGAATTGTTAGAAGAAGGTGTTATCCATCCTAATACCAACCCCTATTCTTCCCCTGTGGTCATGGTACTAAACAAAGAATTTAATTGGCACCTGTGTCTTGATTTTCGTGACCTCAACAAACTCACAATCAAAGACAAATTCCCCATTCCTGTCCTTGATGACCGCTTGGATGAATTGAGTGGTGTTTAGTACTTTACCAAACTTGATCTACATTTTGGCTACCACCAGATCCATATGAAAGAAGAAGACATTCCCAAGGACTGCATTTCAAACTCATGAGGGTCACTATGAGTTCTTGGTAATTCCCTTTGGCCTATGTAATGCTCCCTCCACTTTCCAAAGTCTTATGAAACATGTCTTCCATCTTTTTCTCCTTCACTTTTTATTAGTTTTCTTTGATGATATTCTCATCTATAGTAAAACTTGGACATCCCATCTCTCCCATGTGGATCAAGTTCTCCATCTACTCTCTAAGCACCAAATTTTCCTCAAACAATCTAAATGTGCCTTTGGAGCCTCAGACGTGGAGTACCTGGGTCAGATTGTCGACAAGGATTTTGTACGGGTGGATCCTAAGAAAATTGAAGCTATGCATGACTGGCCTCACCCTAAAACTCTTAAGAGATTTCATGGTGTTCTGGGTTTAACTGTCTATTATCGGAATTTTGTTCAAAATTATGGAAAAATTGTAGCTCCTCTCACTTCTCTCCTTAAAAATAATGCTTTCACTTGGACTCCAAATGTTCATCACTCCTTCCAAGCCTTGACAGATTCTATTTTCTTGACCCCTATCCTCGCACTTGCAAACGTCACAAAGAATTTTGTACTGGGATGTAATGCTTTTAGGAAAGGAATTGGGGCCATCCTCATGCAAGATGTCAAGCCTTTTTCTTTCACTAGAAAACAACTTTTAGAGAGACATTTGGGCCAATCCATTTATGAAAAGGAAATGATAGCTATTCTACATGCTGTGGATCTCTAGAGTCCTTATTTATTGGGACAACACTTCCGAATTAAAATTGATCATCAGAGTCTCACGTATTTTCTAGAACGATGAATTTCATCACCAGAGCAACAAAAATGGGTGACCAATATATTTGGCTATGATTATGAGATCATATACAAGAAGGGAAAGGAAAATGTAGTTGTGGACACTCTTTCTTGGAAGTATGAAGAAGACGGGTCCCTTTTCTCCCTCTCCTTCATTATACCAGATTGGCTCCAAGTTGTTCTTCAAGAATCGCTGCAAGACCCCAAAATTTCTTTCATGATCCACCAATTGCAACACAATTCTTCATATTCGGCAGGGTAATCTTGGCACAATGAAGAGCTTTGCTACAAGGGTCATTTGTATTTATGCAAGCAATCACAACTTAAATACACAGTGCTTTCTGAACTTCATGCTTACCCCACATCTGGGCATTCAGGGTTTACCAAAACCTATGAACGGGTCAAACGTTCTTTTTTCTAGGATGGTATGAAACAAGACATCTGCACCTTTGTGGCTGAATGTGAGGTATTTAAACACAACAAGGGAGAAACAGTCAAAGATCCGGGCACACTCCAACCACTTCTGATCCCCCCTGCTATTTTGAGAAATATTTCTATGGATTTCATTATTGGATTACCTAAATCGGGAAATAAGTTAGTTATCATGGTGGTTGTCGATCGTCTTTCCAAATATGCTCATTTTTTTCTCTTCAACACCCATTCACAACATCCATAGTGGCTCAAATATTCATGCATAATATCTTCAAGCTTCATGGCATACCTAATTCTATTGTCTCTGACAAAGATCCCACTTTCACCAACAATTTTTGGTAAGAATTGTTCAATCTACAGGGCACCCAATTGCATCTCAGCACCACCTATCACCCCCAGGCGGATGGCTAGATTGAATTTGTCAACAAGTGTTTGGAAACATATTTGAGGTGTTTTTCATATGAGAGGAAAAATCGGTGGGATCAGTGGTTACCCCTAGCTGAATTGTGGTACAACACATCTTACCATGCAACTACTCACATGACTCCTTTTGAAGAATTATATGGCCAAAATACACCATTGTTTCTCTCATATATGCCAAGGGTTTTGAAGGTTCAGGAGGTTGAAAAAAATCTTACAGTCCGAAAGGATATTATTCATTCCCTCAAAGACAAATTGTTGATGGCTTAGAATTGCATGAAGCAACAAGAAGATCAAGGTCATTTTGAAAGTCAAATTGTTGAAGGGGACCATGTGTTTCTTCGACTTCAACCTTATAAGAATACTTCACTCAAAGATGAACACTGTCATAAACTTTCTCCCAAATTTTATGGTACTTATACCATGCTCAAGTCANTGCTTAGTTGCATTCTAGGTGAATTTGTTGCCTATGACCCCTTAGATAAGGCATATCTTGACTTTTCATATGTTTCCTTATTTTCTCTTTTACTAGAATGGAGGTGTTCCCATTTATTGTCCTTTTCTTCCCTTATCTAGAGTCCCCAAATATGATGCAAGTCTAATGTTTATGTGATTCAACATAATAACCCCTAGTTCCTAATAAATATCTAATATACATCTAATTTTGAATAAGAACTCATTGATATAGTTTCTTTCCTTGACCCATATCATAAAGGGGATGGGAAGTAGGAGTAAGATGTGGAAGTGGACAAAAACCTAAAAAGTACATGATTTCTCTATTTAGGTGTTCCCCTTACCTTTATTATTACAACATTAAATAGGATATAAACTAGACTTTGATCTGACACTGGCCAACAACTGGAACTGTTGATGCAATTCCTTTCTCTCTTTACCAATCATTCAAGACTAGCATTATATTTTTCTTCTACTTTCTTGGAGTTTCAAAATCATGTATCATGTTGTCAATAGTAGATCAAATCAATTGTTTGATCAGTTGGAGGATGACCACACAATCAATTACCTAGAATTTCTCTATCAGGTCATCATTGATCTCAAATGATCATTCCTTTAGGAGGTGGGATCCTCACTGTGAAGCATTGATTCTAGCCATGAATAAATTCATAATCATTAAAGACTTTGGCCTTATTGTTCTTATTAAATGCTAAGGAATGAATGTTATGCACTACACCAAAAAACAAATTTCAATGCTTGGTCACCATTTCTCTTGATCATAGGGGGTGGGAATAAGAGTAGGCCTAACCATAAGATAGTAGGTACAATTATTCTATGATATATAGGTTGGAAAGGATAATGAGTGATCAACTATCGAATGCATGAGGTTCCAATCCAATTTGAGGAATAGCACACTCCAGCCATTAAATCTTTCCCCACCAAATTGGTTCTACAATTTCCATGAAGATATATGTAATATTAGATTGATTCAAGATATTGTGAGAATAGTCGTGATCGATATGTTTAAATATGTGATAGCCTTATATAATATATCTCAACATATCAATCATTTTTATTATGGAAACCACATAGTCTTAAATGATTATTAATTAAGGACCCACCTCCATGAACCAATGGGCCTATTTTAAATCAATTGAACTTTGTATGATCTTTCATTCAATTTTGACACAATCAGTGAATTATTATTAATTAGGAGTGATATGTCAAAATAATTAATGAAATAATTTGATTGGAGTAAACCAACAATGAATATTGGAAAAGTAAAGAAATTTTCAATTTTCATTGAAAATTTTGATTTCAAACATTTTTTTTTAAATACCTACAAGTCGTCGCTATTCTGACATATTGTAACGTCACTCCCATGGAATATTCATCGGTGATATGTATCTTAACGTCGGTTTAGCGATGTTACAATACGTCGGAATTGTGACGTCCACAACGTCACTCCCATGGCATATACATTGGTGATATATATATTAACGTCGGTATTACGATGACGATAACGTCGCTCCCATGGCATACCATACATTGGTATTACAATGTCCATAACGTCGCTCCCCATGGCATCCACATCGTTGATATATAGCTTAATTCTGGTTGTACGACGTTACCACATGTTGGTATTACGATGTCCATAACATCGCTCCCATGGCATCCATGTAGTGAAGATCGATGAAATGGGACGTCAGAATTCCGATGTCTTTGGTGTCATTGTAGCAACGACTATATTGGGTTTGGACAATCAAATCCTAGATGACACATGTCTACATGAAACGTCGCAAGAGAGACAATATCTATAGCATCAGAAAAGTGACGTCATGTGAAATGGCGTTTGAGGGGGTCCGTTGTTTGTCATTCTCTCGACAATATAAAGTGGTAATTGCATCGAACACTCCATCAGAATTTGACCAAAATTTATTAGTTCCATCACATGGAAAATCTCCTCAAAAAGGGTCATTCCGGCATTATTTCCCAACTCCACTCCATTCATTCTCTTGAGACACCCTATGTGCATCTTGACCTCCAATCTATTCTCTCTCGCCACCAATTTTTTTTACCACTCCCAAAGAACTCCCCCCTTCCCGTGGAGTCCATGATCATTCCATTCCTCTCATACTAAATATTCTTCCTCCCAATGTTCACCCTTCTTGGCATCCCTTTTCCTAGAATAATGAAATTGAGAAAATTGTTCACGAATTGCTAGAAGGTGTTATCCATCCTAATACCAACCCCTATTCTTCCCCTGTGGTCATGGTACTAAACAAAGAATTTAGTTGGCGCCTGTGTCCTGATTTTTGTGCCCTCAACAAACTCACAATCAAAGACAAATTCCCCATTCCTGTCCTTGATGACCGCTTGGATGAATTGAGCGGTGTTTAGTACTTTACCAAACTTGATCTACATTCTGGCTACCACCAGATCCATATGAAAGAAGAAGAGATTCCCAAGGATTGCATTTCAAACTCATGAGGGTCACTATGAGTTCTTGGTAATGCCCTTTGGCCTATGTAATGCTCCCTCCACTTTCCAAAGTCTTATGAAACATGTCTTCCATCCTTTTCTCCTTCATTTTTTCTTAGTTTTCTTTGATGATATTCTCATCTATAGTAAAACTTGGACATCCCATCTCTCCCATGTGGATCAAGTTCTCCATCTACTCTCTAAGCACCAAATTTTCCTCAAACAATCTAAATGTGCCTTTGGAGCCTTAGAAGTGGAGTACCTGGGTCAGATTATTGGCAAGGATTGTGTACGGGTGGATCCTAAGAAAATTGAAGCTATGCATGATTGGCCTCACCTTAAAACTCTTAAGAGATTTCATGGTGTTTTGGGTTTAACCATCTATTATCAGAAGTTTGTTCAGAATTATGGAAAAATTGTAGCTCCTCTCACTTCTCTCCTTAAAAATAATGCTTTCACTTGGACTCCAAATGTTGATCACTCCTTCCAAGCCTTGAAAGATTCTATTTTCTTGACCCCTATCCTCGCACTTGCAGACTTCACAAAGAATTTTTTACTGGGATGTGATGCTTTTAGGAAAGGAATTGGGGCCATCCTCATGCAAGATGTCAGGCCTTTGTCTTTCACTAGAAAACAACTTTTAGAGAGACATTTGGGCCAATCCATTTATGAAAAGGATATGATAGCTATTCTACATGATGTGGATCTCTGGAGTCCTTATTTATTGGGACAACGCTTCCAAATTAAAATTGATCATCAGAGTCTCACGTATTTTCTGGAACGATGAATTTCATCACTAGAGCAACAAAAATGGGTGACCAATATATTTGGCTATGATTATGAGATCATTTACAAGAAGGGAAAGGAAAATGTAGTTGTGGACGCTCTTTGCTGGAAGTATGAAGAAGACAGGTCCCTTTTCTCCCTCTCCTTCATTATACCAGATTGGCTACAAGTTATTCTTCGGGAACTGTTGCAAGACCCCAAAATTTCTATCATGATCCACCAATTGCAACACAATTCTCCATATTCTCCAGGGTACTCTTGGCACAATGAAGAGCTTTGCTACAAAGGTCATTTGTATTTACGAAAGCAATCACAACTTAAATACACGGTGCTTTCTGAACTTCATGCTTACCCCACAACTGGGCATTCAGGGTTTACCAAAACCTATGAATGGGTCAAACGTTCTTTTTTCTAGGATGGTATGAAACAAGATGTCTGCACCTTTGTGGCTGAATTTGAGGTATTTCAACACAACAAGGGAGAAACAGTCAAAGATCCGGGCACACTCCAACCACTTCTAATCCCCCCTACTATTTGGAGAGATATTTCTATGGATTTCATTATTGGCTTACCTAAATCGGGAAATAAGTTAGTTATCATGGTGGTCGTCGATTGTCTTTCCAAATATGCTCATTTTTTTCTCTTCAACACCCATTCACAACATCCATAGTGGCTCAAATATTCATGGATAATATCTTCAAGCTTCATGACATACCTAATTCTATTGTCTCTGACAAAGATCCCACTTTCACCAACAATTTTTGGTAAGAATTGTTGAAGCTACAGGGCACCCAATTGCATCTCAGCACCGCCTATCACCCCTAGGTGGATGGCTAGACTGAATTTGTCAACAAGTGTTTGGAAACATATTTGAGGTGTTTTTCATATGAGAGGAAAAATCAGCGGGATCAGTGGTTACCCCTAGCTGAATTGTGGTACAACACATCTTACCATACAACTACTCGCATGACTCCTTTTGAAGCAGTATATGGCCAAAATACACCATTGTTTCTCTCATATATGCCAGGGGTTTTGAAGGTTCAGGAGGTTGAAAAAAATATTACAGTTCGAGAGGCTATTCTTCATTCACTCAAAGACAATTTGTTGATGGCTTAGAATCGCATGAAGAAACAAGAAGATCAAGGTCATTTTGAAAGTCAATTTGTTGAAGGGGACCATGTGTTTCTTCGACTTCAACCTTATGAGAATACTTCACTCAAAGATGAACATTGTCATAAACTTGCTCCCAAATTTTATGGTCCTTATACCATGCTCAAGTGAGTGGGATCGGTGGCCTACTAGTTATCTCTACCCAGTCATTCTAAGCTCCATCATGTTTTTCATGTCTCCTACTTAAATAAGGTTCTTGGAACTAAGTGACAAACTCAAACCAGTCTCCCTGAGTTGGATGAATCAGGTTCCATTTGGTTGCAGCCACAAGCAGTCTTGGACCAGCGAGAGCATCATCTCCGTCAGCGCACCATCAAGAAATTCTTAGTCCAATGGAAATATACAACTTCAGAAGACTCCACCTGGGAGTCGGCCACCATTCTTCAACAATTTCCTCATCTCAAGCCTTGAGGACTGGTGGATTACTGAGAGGGGGGGTGAATCAGTAATAACGTAATTTTAATCCTTTTTCTTCAAATGTTATATCAATGTAGAATTATTATCCAATAATGAGCAGTAATAAATGAAAAATCACACACATGCACAGTACACCAGTGTTTTACGTGGAAACCCAAATCGGGAGAAAACCACGGAATGCTTTTTCTTATATGTCTTGAAGAATTACATTCATTGGAAGCACC
>JZKD02S0357892.1:187119-214731 GCA_000966675.3 Picea glauca | reverse complement strand
TATGAAATAAGTACACAACCCTCGATTAAGAAAGGAAAACCACTTAATAATCATTCAATATTTCCCTAAAAAATTATTAAATATGACACATTTATAAATAATAGTTAGGAAAAGTTCTTTTTATGAGTCTCTATATGGAAAATAAATTGGCCTTCCTAACATTCATTCAACTTCCTATTTTAACAAGATAAATTTCCACTTGAATAATCATTCAAGACCAATTAATAATCGTTCAAGATTGCATTCATCCCTTTCTACCTATTCCACCACTTTTGATTATCATTCAAAGCATATTTAATATTAGTTGGAGTTGTTGAAGATCTTTATCCAGTTGTCAAAATTATAATTTACCATTTTAAGCATCGCATATACCACTTATATGTCGCTTTCCATAACAAAGATAACATAGTTACCATTTTATTGCAGAGCCAATTGCATCAAGAAAATTAATATATCCTTACATGTATTCAGTTCTATCTATTGATTGGTTGGTGATCCTTATTCATATGAAGTATCACCACTAGAATGAATCGGTTGCATAACATTCAATAGATATATGCAACCGACCATATTGACACTTATAGATCCAAATTATGTAGATCATACAATGACATATGAGCTAGATCATGTGCCAAAGTCCACTCTCGAATTTAGTTGTAGTTGGAGACACTATTGAATATTGAGATTAGATCTAGTTGTTTTGTATCCAGTTCCATCTCCTTAGCGACTATTAATATGGGTAAGCTCTCTATGGAGAATACACATGCAGATTGAATCAATTTCAATGAGGGAAAATCATGACATGGAACAATCACTCATGAAGGGTTGACCATCTGTCTTCCAAGCCTTCGCACATTGGAACACTACCCTCAACCCATTGACTTGGATATAAAGAGGTGTAGTGGGGAATTCAAAATATTTCCTTTACCACTAAACTAATAATATTAGCGAGCTTTAATTAGTTAATACACAATGTGAGATGGTTGGTTGGAACCTTATCTAACTTGGTATGTGTATATGAACCAATGCTATCATTTTTGGGTTCTAAACCTTAGCTAGCATATTTAGGTAGGTGTTGACGGGCGAAATAGTCCGTCCGTCAATTGAGAGAGTGGAACCGGTTCGGGGTTGTCTAAATAACCCAAGCCGTTTGGAATGAACCACCCTGACGAGTTTAATGGCTCCGTTGGACGCTCTAAGGTCTTTTAAGAAAACCAAAGAGGAAACTACTCTAAACTAACTAATCTATCTAAAACAAATAAAACAAACTAAGCTGACTAAAACTAATAAAACAAACTAACTAAAACTAACTAATACGCTAATCTAATTAAAACAAACTACTAAATAAACTAAAACTAAATATAACTATTCTAACTACTTACTAATTACTAATATAATAACTTAAATTAACTATCTAATTACAAGCTGCAATATTACTTATTCACAAATGTACATTATAAACAATCTACAGATTTAATTAAAACATGCAAAACTCATGTGTTTTCTGCCCTAAGACAACAAGATATATTTTTTGATTTTTATATTTTATGAAAAAGAAATAAAACTACTGAAATTAAACGATCTAATATAATTATTGAAATTAAACAATCTAATATAAATCTAATTAAAATTATATCTAAATTAAACTACTTAATGAAAACAACAAGGAAAAGACTAACTGACCTGGAAGTGCTCCTAATTTGTCCCGTGTGTGATGACTCTGAAGCTGGTCGGAGGAAGGAAACTCGCACCGGTTAATTCCAAAGCTTCTCGTAAACGATTAGCTGCACTGTTCTTTGAGTGTTTACAGGACAAACAAGACATAAAAAATCATAACAACTATAAGATGTATAAATCTCTGCAATAAGGGAAACCTGTTATGCAAAAACTTATATTTATAATTCAACTTATGAAGAAGATAAACCTGTCATTCACAAACTGAATTAAACAATTGTTATGTCTTTTATATAATTGGAAGAAACCAGATATGGATTACAATGATTAAAATTATATCATTTGCATATGATCTAGATAGCTAAAGTAGTCATAAATCATAAACAAATTGATATACACAACATGAAACAAAATATTGATATAATGAGAAGCTAAAGCTGTGACAAAACATCAATTCTGCTTCATTCTGTATTAGAACTCCATATCCTTGTTCTCCCACGAATGAGGATGATCATTATTACAAAAATAATAAGTATATATAAGTCACTTCACAAGGTAAAACTTCCTTGTGGATAATATCAAATCATTTTACATAATCTGGGAGATATCCCAAAATCACCTAAACTAAGAAAATGAAATGCAAGTGAAATCTTTGAAACATCTCCTAGCTGCTCATCAATTCAATTGCAATTTCGAATTTACCTGCAATAGGACACAAATATCAAATTAGAAAGATATTTTAGTAACAAAACACTAAAAAAATGATCCTACAGACTTAGCTACAGAATCATCTGATTCTGTAGCTGGTCTAAAATAGCATATAGGACCAGATAGCAATCAAATTAAATCTTTTCTAAAGAATCAAATTCAATTTAATTTTCTTTTAATAAATATCCAAAATGAATCACTATAATTCCAATGAGTTTATCATTCAAACTAACAAAATAAAAAAGGATTCAATCAAAACAGGGTAAGAATGCTTTGTTTTTAGTTACCATAAAATCGGGTTAAATATTAACAAGACTGTTTTATATCAAATGGAATCAATGATGAATCATATCGAATAAAATACGATTTAACTCGACACAATCATAATCGATATAATCATGCTGTAACAATGGGCATACGATTCATGTTATTTCAATCAAATACCAATATGGAAAAACTGTTACGATTATTACCAAACATTCATAACAGCATCAAACTTCGCCATAGATTTGAATCGTTGAGCGTTTACACACGGTCAACAAATAAGATCACGAAATAATCGTAACCATCAACAGCGATGATAACCATAAACTGGGCAACAATCAAATCGAATTGTGACTGAGTCAAAAATAGAAACAAATCGCAATGCTGGGCACAATCATTTTCGTTCCCAAATCAAATTTAAACAATATATTTGTTGCAATATGAACCGAGCTGATAATGCGGTCAAACGATGTAAATCGAACAGTTGCAATTTGGTTATGCATTAACATAATGATATTTGAACTGGTCAAAAGACACGGGATATAACACGATAACAGTTATGCCAACCATATCGTATAGAATATAACCAATTCAAATCGAACCAGAAAAAACCTGTGTTTAGTAAAGATATTAACAACTTCAATAAGCAACAGAGTATCCAATCGAGTCCAAATTAAAACAATCAAATCCACAATATGATCAATCGAATCAAAGCTAAATCCAATCAAAGCAAATTCAGGAAACTAAATTCGATTAATCAAAACAAAATTATATACAATAACTCATGCTAATGTGTCAAAGCAAATCCACGTTGTAAACAGAGTTTATGAGTTTGTCATATAAACAGGTGATAATCATACCAGTGAGGTTGATCAAGCTATGCCAATTTTGAGTTCACAACCACTATAGCAGACTCCACATTCTTAAACAAAATAGAACCTGTTGTTCGCTGTTTCTTATCAGTGGACAACATCTTATCCTTTTGACTGGTGAGCGTTGCAACTTGATCCTCTAGAGCATGAATTCTGGACTGTAGCATTGGCACATCGAGGTAATACCTTTCTAACCATGCACCACACTGATCACATGGTGGAGCAGCTGGTTCGGATAGATCAGGAGGGGGTTTTGACGAGCCATCGGGGTTTTCACGAGGTATTTTGATGCCTGGGTAATTAGGATCATTTTGCAAGCAAGGAGGTAGGTTCTCGACAAAGTCGTATGAGGGTTTGTCACACAGCCCTTCAGAATAGGGATACTCACTTGCCAGGAAACGTTCAATCTCCGAGTCAGAATATTCACTCACCATGATAGGGGTGGGGTTGAGAGGAACTTTCAGTTTGTTTCTTGCCATGTGAGAGATTAATCGGGCGTTTTTCTTACCTTTAGAATTCGCATCAGGTTTGGCTTTAGGCTTTTTAGCCACGGGTTTAACAGTTTTCACATCCTTGGTGACAGAATTGGGTAGGTCAATAGGTGAGTTGGGTAGGGGCTTAGGTAATAGAGCATGGTAAGGCACAGGGGGTACTAACTTGCTCTCGCTCACCACAGGTTTGTCAACCTGTGGTGGGCTTGAGTCCTCAAACTTATTGCGATAAAGAAAGCCATTCCAACAGTCTCGGTGTAACCCCAAATGACAGACCATAAGCATTTTAATTAACCCAAAATGAAAAAGGCTGTTATCGACCTGGTTCCGTTTATATCTTTTAGACATTTTAAACAGACTCTATGCAAGTAATAAGGCATATTAAGCTCATATCCCATGAAAACCATAAGTAGCCGAAGGTGGTACAAGAAAACGAAACCATACCGGCCCTCGCAGGTGATGAACTTCTTGGTTATCATCAGCAAGTCGTGCCATCGTTGCTTTAGCATATTCGTGGGCAAACCTTTGTCACAGGAGCTCACTCTTCGTGACTGGAAGAGCAATGTCCACGGGACATCTTCCACTTTGCAATTTTTTGACCATTTATGTCCAGTAGCAGGCAGACCGGTAGCCAAACTGAGGAACTTCTCGTTAATTTCTAATTGCACATCCCCAACCTTGGCTCGGCAACCATCAAAGGTTAATGCAAATTGCCGAGCCACGCTAGGGTTATAGCCATCAAATTTTTGTATGAACGGGAGCCATCCGAACTCCTCAAGGTCACTGTAAGCATCGTCAAACATCAACAAAGATTGGCAACCATTGGGCTCAGCCCTTACAATCGGATCCATGGCGCGGGCACATGATAGGGTTCGAATTAAACATATAGGAGAAAAATCATTTTGGCTAACAGCTGAGAACGATGAAAGGGGATGCAAATTAATGTACGCGTGCGAGGGTGGTGGGATTATCCACCGCCATGCAGCATAGTAATGGAAAAGTACAACCTTGTTCAATCAATCGTAACCAAAATCAAACTAATCGGCCAACCCAAGGATTAAACGGTGGATAGTTATATCAATCTGCCAATGTATAGTTTGAAACCATGAGCGTTCAACGTTAAATCAAACCCAAAGTTTAAATATGTGCTTGTAATAACTCAAACTAATACCATTCAATATGAAATGTGTAATCAAAGTTTATAAAACATTGTGATAAGAGGTTTCATGAAATCGATAAGCCAAGAGCTTACAATAGTAAGGATCACATCATATAAAAACCAAAATCAACCATGACCCTTATGAAATCAAGTGTAACCCATAAATTTGCATGCTCAACACCTTATCAATCAAATAAAAGTCAAGTTGCGCAATCAAAGTAAGCATGGGCATAGTTTGAAAAATCATTCCAGCTACTTGATAAAAAATCGAAGGTAAGTACCAATCAGAATATTGATGAGCAGATCATGATAATTCAAATAACACTGGAGGATTTTTCACGCTTTCAGTCGTGAAAACTAAATCGAAATTAATTTGCAAATGTCGCATGAAATGAAAATATCGTTAATCTGCAAAATGCGACGACAATTTGAAGTTCAGAAGACATAGGTGTGGGCAGCTTTTAAGGCAATAGAAAAAATTGAATTGGCTGCCAACAGTAGGTTAGGTAATAACCTTAACTAGATAGGTATGTTGAAAACCTTAGCTAGCTTATTTATGTAGGTTAGTTAATAACCTTAACTAGCTAGGTATGTTGAAAACATTATACAATTGTTTAGTTATAAACCTTATCTTACTTACAGGTATTGGGTTAGTTAGAAGCCTTAGTTGGTTCCTTGCAAGCCCTCCCTATGGTTTTTTTGAACTTGGCCATATGGTGTCCTATCTATGTTCATTTGGGATATGGCCCCACTTTCCTTTCCTATCTGACCTCCCTTATGCATTAATATCACCAGTTCCCTGATATCATCTACTACTGCCATTTTCAAAGACATAGGTTAGGTACCTATTTGGTTTGAAAAGGGAATGGGTATTATTTTACCATTTTTTTCTAGCATATTTTTATAGCAAAAAGGTAGGGCCCTACTTGTAATGAAAATGTTTCTTCATTTTAATTCCATTGTGGGCCTTGGGAACTAGTGAATGTCTCTAGCCTAATTTGGGAATTCTAAAACCAAAGAAGTCACTAATATGGTTTTGAAACCAAACAATGCCCACCTATAGTTTTGAAATTGGCTCATGCACATACATGAGCACGTACATATGCACATACACAAGTGCATACATATGCACATGCAAAAGAACATGTACATATATCATTCACATAGTTTTTGGGTGGGAATCAATGGTGCATACTTGAGATATTCGACTCTACGCAAAAGAAAGCATTCAAATTAACCTGGCCTGCCACTAATAAAGAAAAACGTTCCAACAATTCATAAATTTTCAATACTACGTTGTGATGGTTGGGATGGGAAAGACACAAGGTAATGTATGTATTAATAATTAAAGTGTATTAGTGAGATTTAATGCGAGCATTAATACACAATAGCAAGAATATCTATATAATAACCTAACTCCTCCCCGTTGATAGGCTAAGGTTTACCTTGACCTATGAAAGGCCAATTGGACCTATGAAGGCCAAGCAAAGGAAGGGTAGAATAATTAATTAAAACTTAAGTTCCATTTCCAACTGGGCCAACCGAAAGGTCTTTTGGTATTAAATAAACTATGGTAAGGAAATACACAACTATGAATAAATATAGGAAGGTAAGGTATCTATTATTTATAAATATATTAATACACAATGATATGAGTGAGATGAAGATTAATTAATACATAATGGTAGGCATAATATCTATATAATAGCTTAGATCCCTATAGAATAATATGGTGTTGGCATAACTAATTTGCTTACATTAGCCGGTCTTTAGGTCGAAATAAGAAAATGGTTGAGAAATGGTAGCCCTTGACACCTAATTTTCGGTTCAAAACCCCTAAAGGTTGGCCCTAACATACAAGAGGTGGATCGAAGGGAGGGAAATTTTAGGTATGAAATAAAAGACTATGGGAGGGTACAAGACTATGAAAAATAGATTGAGACATAGATTAGCAGGTAAAACTCCCCTCTAATCATGCCAAACTCAGCCTTCATTATTCTTTAGGTATAATTAGTAAATAAAGATGTGGGAGGTTGAATCAATACATGAATTAAGGGGTCATGAATGGATTTCAATCCAACAATGAGTGCATGCTTCTAGCCAATTTTGCATGCAAGGATCTCAAAATTGGCACTGATATTCCCATTAATGATATGAGAGTAGGGATACATACCCTCATATTATCATCTAATCTTAACCTCGACTAGTGATTCTATTCACCCTACCTATTTGTCCAAAAAACAGAGGCTTATGGTGATCATTGGGTTTGACATATCATCTCTTATTCTTCACATTTTCATTTCATTAGCTTGAAGTATCTATCTATTTCTTTTATCTAGGTCATATACATATATCTATCCATATCTTCCCCTCTCTTTTTCCTTCTCCTGTTGGATAAATATGTTGATAATAGATCTTCATACATTGATGATAATTATGAATATGATTTAAGGTACACTGATTTTTCTTTTATGTCCTTTTCTAGTATTTCTTCCTTCTCGCTTTTCAGAAGAAGATGATGAATCTAAATAGGATGATTATAATTATAATGATTTGAATTTAATTTAAGATGATGATGAATCAGATAAGATTTTGATGATGATAATGGTGGCATATTTAGGGTGGATCCTCACAAGTACTCTTAACCCTAATTTGTTCCCACCCAAAACCCATGTCTTTCTAAGGCTTTGAACCCTAAAGGGATGTCTCACCTTGTTGCAACCCTGGCTTGTGATCCTATATTTGAATGCACTATACTTGGATCAACCATATGCATTGAGTGAAGGAATGTTCCTTGTGCCCAAAACCAAGGTATTCGTAGGGGGACCTATGGCACATTGGATAGTATCCTATTCAAGTGTAGTTGTGTATTATTCCTATTTGTGCTAAATTATTCTTGTCATTTATTTTCATAGTTTTTTTTAATAAGAAATCCATCTGATCTATTAAAGCAATATCTAGTTGTCTAATATATTAATTTCATTTCCCCATTTTTGGGTTCCCCTACTTTGTAGTAGAAGGGATTTCCGTGGCTTGTCAATGGAGAAAAGGGTGTAAAAAGGGGGGTCATTTAATGTCACTTAGTTAGGATATGTGATGTTTTTAAAGTGACATTAGAGAAGTAAAATAAATTTAGATTAATAAGTTGCTTAACCATTATTAAAGTGACTTTTAATCTTAAAGTGAAAATTGGAGGGAAAATAAAGGTTATATTTGATTTATTAAAAAAAGGGAAATTCTAGAAGTTACATTTGATTTGGCAAAAAAAGGGAAAGTTCTAGAAGGCATGGAAAAATGATAAAATGAGGGGTAGATCCTCACTTTGGTATTATGATTTGATATCTTATTGAGTTCTCTTGTAGCGAACATTTTTTTTGGGGTTTTGAGAAAATCCCTTCCATTGCAGGTATAGTTTGGGTGGTGCAATATCCTTCTTCTCAGAAATCTCTCCTTTCTTACTCTTCTTGAACTTAGCAATAACAGTTTCCACGGTCACATTCCCTATCAATTGGGAATCCTCTTTTGCTTAAAGATGCTTCGCCTATCTCTTAATCAGCTCCAAGCTTCTATTCCATCCACTCTTGATGGCTGCCACAGTTTACAGAACTTGACTCTACCTTATAACAATCTCACAGAAAAAATTCCCTTAGAAATATGTGTTCTCCCCAAGTTACTATTCATTAACTTGTGAATGAACAATTTGACGGGTACAATCCTGGCCTACTTAGGAAACATGTCCTCTTTGCACTACATAGTTTTCTATAGAAACAACCTTCACGTGAGTGTTCCTTATGAATGGGATATGCTAAGCCATTTGATCTTTATAAATATGACTGATAACCATATAAGAGGTCAAATTCCGTCTTCCTTGTCTAACTGCACCAATCTTCAAGTATTGGGATTAACCCTTAACCAAGTTACTGGTAACATTCTAGGTTACTGGTAACATGCTTCTAGATGGACCCTAATCATATACTATATGTTTTGAAAATGATGAGGATTTAGATTTCATTTCCATGGATACACTTAGAGGATCATCAGGGTACATTCCTCCAGGTATTATTTAAACTAGATAGCATATTAAGCAATGTTATGATTTTCTTATATTTATTAAAAATTGTGAACAAGAAACCTTAAGATGATGATCTATGAATGCAGAATATGGAATAGGTGGACATGTTACAACAAAAGGTGATGTTTATAGCTATGGAATACTTCTATTGGAGATGCTCACTAGAAAGAAACCGACCCAAAACATGTTTGTGGAAGGAATGAACTTGCAAAAATGGGTGGGGAGTGGTTTTCCAAACCGAGTAAGAGAAGTGGTGGACATGGGTCTATTGAGAAGGATTAGTACATGTATTGAAGAAGATAAGGACCTCAATTGCCTTAATCAACTGATAAATGTGGGCTTGATCTGCAAAAAATAATCCCCTAAAGGATGACCTACTATGATGGATATTGTGGGCACACTGCAAAGCATCAGAGACAGTTTTCTGAGCCTTGTTCCAAAAGTCCAATAAGATATAACACATTTGTTGGGAAATAAGAGAACTACTCTCAACAACACTAGTAAAGGGCAAAGTTCATCATCATTCTAGTCTATTATAAGGGAGTGGTGGTTGTATAACTAAACCGTGAAGTGATTTGAGCCCATTGTCATTAATTACATCTAGTTCGGGTCTTATTCCCCTTTCCTTCTTTGTGTAGAAATATTTGTTGTCAGGTGCATGCAACTATAAACAATCAACTTATATCCACCATGAATAGTGTTTTGGAAATGTTTATATGATTATATAAAATTTCCCATCGTATCTTAAGAAAACTTTATGGTCAATATCCTTTCTATATCTATAATTAAATGCATTACACTCTTGTTTTATAAATACATCAATAGTTTTTTATTTGTTTTAAATAATTAAAAGAATAAACATCTATAATTAAATGCATTGCAATCTTCTTTTATTAAATACATCAATAGTTTTGTATTTGTTTTAAAAGATTAAATTAATAGAAATATTTTTTAATTTAAATAATTATTAAAGGGAATATCTTGATTAATATAATTATTGGAGGGAATATCTAAATACACTAATTAGATTTGAGTGCATCATAGTGTGCTACATTATAGAGCTCACTTTTAACCTCAATTACCAAAAATTGTCATGGGAAACTACTTTGTAGTGATATTCCAAAGACCTCGAGTGAAGGATGATATATGCTTCTAGAATCATCTAAAATAGAGAAGGAAATTAGAAAATGCAAAATAATTTTTCTGATTCCAATCCTATATGTGCTTGTTATACATGTTATAACTAGGCTTCCCTACATTCAAAAATTGATAAGGTTGTTTTTCCAATAAATTTTCAGAATTTTAGATTGAGTTGTATTGATTAATGAATCTGAGGTTCATAGATTTTTTTKATCCCTCTTAGTGCTTAATAGATCCTAGGTTAAAATAGATTTTATTCTAGTTATTATTTTGGATTGAATCATATTGGTGAATGAATCCATTCCCTAGTCTAACTCCAAAATCTTATGAGAGATTTGGGCTATTTCCAATTTTCTTAGGAGAGAATAGTAGAATAATCCAAAATCTTTGGATGTGGTTGGAAACTTGGGGACTTCAACATGTATACATGTAGTGGGTCATGCTTATGTGCATGTGAGTATATCATTGAAGGGTTGGATGGGCTAGAGTTATTGATGTAGGAGCATCGTAAGCAGCCAACCAAGCTAGCATGAAGGTGGAAGATAGTTGGAGGAGCGCAACACACATTTTTCACATTTTGAAATGTTTTTGAAAAATTAATGAACAGATGTTAATGTAGTAGTTAATGGAAATGTACTTGCATGTTGTAAATAGATCTTGAGAGATTTTCTCTCATCTGTGAATGTAAAAGGCATTTAATCCCAATTAATGAAAGTAGGTAGATTTGAATTCATAGATTAGACAGTTAGAGCGTAGGAGGGAGAACGGATATAGACACCCTCACCTTTGTATCATGGTAATTGTTGGTGTATCATTAGCATAGAAAAGGAGAAGAGAGTTGTAGCAGAGAGTTGTAGAGAAGAACCCATGTATAGGAGTATTTGAGTTAATATATGAAGCTTTGACTCAGATTTCATGGTGTTATGATGTTTACTGTTTACATATGTTGAATGGTATGCTTACAATTGTTTTATTCTCTCTGTTATGCATTTTTTATGATGCTATGCTATGTTGAATGTATGATTTCATGTTGAATGTATGAAGTCTGAGAGAGAAAGAGAATGAGTTTCAATTGTTTCTCATCCTGAGAGAGTTCCTGCAAGGAGTGCAGTGAAACGTCCGCAAAGTGTGCATTGACAAGGGTTCTGAGTTTTATCTCAGAAATCTTAGGAGGGATACCATTTTTCTCATTCTAGCAGAAGTGCAGGTGAAGCACAAAATCCATGCAAGGTGTGCGCAGGCTAGTCAAGGCCTTAGAACTTATCAACTAAGGTTGAAGAGTGAAGGACTGCTATTGCAGAAAGTGCACAGAGTCGAAAGATCAAATACCCAAGAGTATTTGAAAGATTGTCGCAAGGAGTGTGTGAAAGAGTCCTTTTAGAGACTCTAGTTTACAATTTAAAGATCAGGAGGATCAACACCTTTGAAGTGTTCAAAGGGAGACAAGGAAGCAAAATCATCACGAAGAAGGTTAAGTTTCGGGGGAAGAACATTGGCTCATTTCACAGAGATTCTTGAGGAAGAAAATCGAACGGTCGGAATTCTCCATGGAGAAATCGCGAAGTTACGAGGACCGTAGGGTTTAGATGAGTTGCAGGGTGGATAAGGGTTGGATAAACCCATTATGTTGGTGTCAAGGATCAACGAGGACCATTGATCGTGGTCAGTTTGGATCGTCGAATCATTTCATGAACTCGAGGTTCATGAGTTTGGAGGTGGAAGACCAAACTCTTGGAGTCGCGAAGTCCTGAGTTGTGAGAAACAGAGGAAGAGATCTAGACCATTGGATCCAAGCTGCCGGAGAACCATTAGATCTGAATCTTTGCGGGGTATCGCATATCGTGAGTTCGGAGGATAGACCAAATCCTTAGGTTGTGTGAATTCCCGAATAGCGAGAAGTAGGGGAAACCATTGGATCTGAACAAGTAGGAACAACCATTGGATCAGAACCTCTTCTCTATATCGCGTATCGGGGTTTCAGAGATTGGGAGGAATCAGTTTCGACTGTAGAAGGCACGAAGTGTCGAGGGTTGAGATTTCAGGTGGACATGTGGCACGACCATCAAGTGGGGACCACGTGGTTGACAAGTGGACACTCGTCGCCTGAGAAGGAGTCAACACCCTGTTGACTTCTTGTGCTTTGGGTTCTCGTAAGAAAGGAGCACAAAGGATCAACAACTCAAGTTGCGAAGTTGCGAGTTCCGAGAAGTGTTGAAGGAGTCAAACCTTCTCTGAATTTTTCGCCTCAGAGTCTCGTAAAAGAAGGACCCGGAGGTTCAACCTTCCAACTCGTGAACTCACGAGTTGCAAGTGAGACTAGTGCTTAGCCCTAGCCAATGGTTACGTGTGGAGGGCACTAACAAGGAGGAGCCATATCCCATCGCGTCTTGGGTATCGACGTTGGGTGAAGAAAAAGTCGAGGGTCTTCAACCCGCGAACACGCAAGTTGTGAAAGGCGCTTGTGCAGGGACCCATTCATGGTCATATGGAAGTGTAAGGATCTCCCTTGGTGTTAGTTTCTCAAGGTGAGTTTTCACTAGGACCTGTGGGTATGATTTGTTAAAGGTTTTAGCAAGGAGCCAAAGAAGTTGCTTCGGCTTAAGGAAAATTTAGAACAATCCTGAGCGGATCTTGACCCGAGGGTTGGGGTCTGCACCAGTTGTGGTATCAGAGCAAAGAACAAGTCTTTTATTGTTGTAGCAGGGGGAAGAAAAAAAAATTCTCAGCCATGCCACCGAGAAGAAGAGATAGACCAATGCCTGATCTAGCAGTGGAAAGAGAAATGCATGAATTACATGCTAGGCTTGATGCCATGGAGACAACACAAAGGTGCACAGTTGATGTCGGGGATATCAACGAAGCTGAAAGTGAAAATGAAGTTGGACACGAAGGAGAAGAAGTTGCAGTCGAAGATGTTGCGGATGAATGCCTATTCATGGTTGTTGCAAGGATAGGTGCTAGAGCAAAGATGGAGATTCCCATGTATGAGGGAAACTTGGATGTTGAAGAGCTTCTAGACTAGATTAGAGCTCTGGATAAATACTTCGACTATGAGGATGTCGAGGAAGACAAGAAATTCAAACATTTCGTTACTAGACTTAAAGGGCATGCGACACTATTGTGTGATGAATTGTAGGCTGATAGACACTGGAAAGGCAAGCATAAAATCAAGAGATGGGATAGAATGGTTGCAAAGATGAAATTCAAATTCATACCCAAGGATTATCAAATCACTCTGTTTCGGAAGATGAAAAATTTGAGACAGAAGCTAATGTCAGTGAAGGAATAGAATGAAGAGTTCTACAGGATAAACATCAGAGCAGGTCATCGAGAAAGCGATGATGAAAAAGTTGCCAGGTACATGAATGGTCTGCGATATGACATTCAAGATGAGATGAGCATGATGACCATATGAAATGTGGAAGATTCTTATCAGATGGATCTAAAAGCTGAAGAGAAGCTGAGCTGAAAGTAAGGTCAAAGAGGACGAGGCAGAAGTCAGGCTAGAGGCAAAACAATTGCCTAAGATAGAACTCAAAGACCTAAAGAAGAGGGGAAGAAACCTCAAACTCAACATGAGAGAGGAGGAAGCTCATAGAGAGGGAAGTATGTTGATAGAAATAATTTTCCTCAAGCCAGAGGAAGAGGAAAAGGCAGAGGCAGTGAAGTAAAATGCTTTGTCTGTGGAAAGATTGGACATAAATCCTATGAGTGTCCAGATAAGAAAAACGATGGTGGTGAAACTCACATTGCCAAAGCTCAAGGACGAAATGTGGAGGCAGAAGATGCTGAGGGCAGAAGATATTTAATGATGAGGAAATTTCTCTTGAAGCCGGAGAAAGAGGCAGAGAACCCAGCCCAAAGAAACAGTCTGTTTCAGACTGCTTGAAAAACTAAAGACAGAGTATGCAAAGTCGTAGAGGACAGCGGTAGCACAGATAATCTCGTATCTACATAGATGGTAGAAAAGTTGGAGCTGGAAACTATTATACATCCAAGCCCATACAGAGTTTCGTGGCTACAAAAAGGACATCAGGTAAATGTCACTAAACAATGTTTAGTTGAATTTAAAATAGGAGGATATAAGGATGAAATATTATGTGATGTCATTCCCATGGATGTTTGTCATCTATTGCTGGGTAGACCATGGAAATATGACAGAAACGTAGTTCGTGATGGGAGAAAGAACACATACACCATGGAAAAAAATGGTAGGACTCACATGTTGTTGCCAATTAAGGATAAAGAAGTGAAAACAGAGATGAACAACATTGTACTTCTCATGAGTGGGAAGGAACTTCTTAAAGAGGTTAAGAAGAAGGAAGAAACACAATTTATTGTGGTCAGGAAACCTAAAATTGTTTTAACCAGTACAAGGATAGATGATTTACTAGAAGAAATCCAGAAGTTGTTGGGAGAGTTTGCTGATATAGTAGTGGACGACCTACCTTGTTCGTTGCCACCTATCAAGAGTATAATCCATCACATTGATCTTATACCTGGATCCAGTTTACCAAACATAGCCACTTATGACGCCACAGGAAAATGAGGAAGTCAAGAGGCAGGTCCAGGACTTAATCGAAAAAGGATTGATTCAAGAGATCTTGAGTCCATGCGTTGTTCTGACAGTGCTTATCCCAAAGAAATATGGAGGCTAGAGAATGTGTATAGACTCAAGGGAAATCAATAAGATTACCATCAAATACATATTTCCATTGCCAAGGATGGATGACTTGATGAATTGCTTGAGTGGAGCAATTTTTTTTTCAAAGATTGATTTGAAAAGAGGGTATCATCAAATTCGAATGAGAGGAGGTGATGAATGGAAGACAACATTCAAGACAAATGAAGGGTTGTATGAATGTCTTGTCATGCCATTTGGCTTAAAAAATGTACCCAGTACTTTCATGAGATTGATGAAGGAAGTTCTGAAGGATTTCATAGGGAAATACGTCATTGTATATCTTGACGATATATTAATTTTCAGTAAAATAGAAGCAGAGCATTTAAAGAATTTAGTTGCAGTGATGAGGAGATTACAGCAAGAGAAATTATTGATTAATATGAAGAAATCCTCATTTATGAGGACATAACTCATTTATTTGGGTTTTGTTATATCTGCAAATGAGTTAAAGATGGATCCGGAAAAGGTAAAGGCAATTAAGAATTGGCCGTCGTCGAAGAGCGTGTTTGAAGTTCGAAGCTTCCATGGTTTGGCAAGTTTCTACAGGAAATTCATTCGAAACTTTAGTGGAATTAGCGCACCAATGATGGATACAGTGAAGAAAAGACACAACTTTTCATTGGACAGAAGAAGCAAAGAAAAGTTTCAATATGCTGAAGAAGAAGATCACGGAACAACCAATTATGGTTTTGCCAAATTTTAGCAAGACATTCCAGGTCAAGTGTGACGCGAGTGGATTTGCAATTGGAGCGGTCTTGAGCCAAGATGATAGGCCGATCACATACTTCAGTGAAAAATTTAATGAAGCGAAGATCAAGTACTCAACATATGACAAAGAATTTTATGCAGTCATACAAGCGCTGAAGAAATGGAGACATTATTTGGTTCCTAAAGAGTTTGTTTTGTACAGTGATAATCATGCTTTACAATTCGTGACTCAAAAGGAGAAGTTGAACCAAAAACATGTTAAATGGGTTGAATTCATGCATAATTTCACTTTTGTAATCAAGCATATTTCTGGAACTGCTAACAAAGTTGTTGATGATTTGAGCAGGAAATGTTTGTTTATGCAGGAATTTAGAGTCAAGACTTTGGGTTTTGATAACCTCAAAGAAATGTACAGGTGTGATCCAGAATTCAAGGAGTCATATGAGGCATCTGAGAATCCAATTCTCAGAGATAGAAGTCAATGGACTGAATACATGATCCAGGATGGATTATTGTTCATGGGAAATCAGTTATGTATTCCAAAATGCTCCATGAGGGAAAACCTATTGAAGGAAAAACACAGTGGAGGATTGGCTGGACACTTTGGTCATGATAAAACATTCTCAAAGTTGAATGGTTCATATTTTTGGCCAGGGATGAGGACAGATGTTAATAAATTTGTGGACAGATGCAGGATTTGTCAGCACACAAAAGGGAAAAGGAAGAAAACAGGGTTATATCAACCATTACCCATACCAGAAAGGCCATGGGACGCAGCGAGCATGGATTTTATATTGGGACTGCCAAGAACACAAAGAGGATGTGATTCAATATTTGTGGTGGTCAACATATTTTTAAAAATGGCACATTTCATACCATGCCAGAAAACCAATGACGCAACTCATATTGCGAACCTATTTTTCAAGGAAGTTGTCAGACTTCATGGTTTGCCAAGGAGTATCGTTTCTGATCGGGATACCAAGTTTGTTGGACATTTTTGGAGAACTTTGTGGAAAAAGATGGGGACATGTTTGTATTTTAGCTCAGCATATCATCCTCAAACGGATGGACAGACAGAAGTTGTGAACAAAAGCTTGGGAGATTTGCTAAGGAGCTTAGTGACTAAACACCACAGTCAGTCGGATCACACTCTGTCACAGGCAAAATTTGCTTACAATGATTCACTCAACAAAAGCACAGGACATAGTTCATTCCAGATTGTATATGGAATGCAGCCAAGGGGATTTTTTGAATTGAAAGATGTGGAACAAACTGAATTCAGAAGTGCTAGTGCAAAGGACTTTGCAGAAGTAATAAAGGAGCTTCACAACCGAGTTAAGGAGCGATTGCAGAGTTCAAGTCAAGAATACAAGTGGAGAGCAGATCAACACAGGCGAGAACTTCAATTTGAAGTTGGTTATATGATTCTTGCACATCCGAGGAAGGAAAGGTTCCCAAGGGGAACACATAATAAGCTGAAGATGAAAAAGATTGGACCGTGCAAGGTCATAAGAAAATTTGGGGCAAACTCATATGAGATTGAATTACCCAATGGGGTCGGAATCTCATCGATATTCAATGTTGTGGATTTGTACCCTTACAGAGCTGAAGAAGTAGGAGAAGAGGAAGAACAGAACAAAGTTTAGTGGACCAAACAAATGCCTGTAGCTGAAAATCCACAGATGGAAAGTATAATTGACAAGAGGGTCAACAAAAAGACTAGGTGAAAAGAGTATTTTGAATACTTGGTCAAGTGGAAAGGACACCTAGTTGAATATGCCAGTTGGGAAGATGAAACATAAATTCATAAGCATGGACAGACCGTGGAAGAGCTCATGAACAGGAGTTCATGAAAATTTTCAAGCGAGGGAGTATGATGCAGGAGCATTGTAAGCAGCCATCCAAGCGAGCATGAAGGCGGAAGACAGCTAGAGGAGTGCAACACACATTTTACACATTTTGAAATGTTTTTGAAAAATTAATGAACAAATGTTAATGTATTAGTTAAGGGAAACACACTTACATGTTGTAAACAGATCTTGAGCGATTTTCTCTCATCTGTCAATGTAAAAGGCATTTAAGCCCAGTTAATGAAAGTAGGTAGATTTGAATTCATAGATTAGACAGTTAGAGCATAGGAGGGAGAACGGATATAGACACCCTCGCCTTTGTATCATGGTAATTGTTGTTGTATCATTAGCATAGAGAAGGAGAAGAGAGTTGTAGCAGAGAGTTGTAGAGAAGAACCCATGTACAAGAGTATTTGAGTTAATATATGAAGCTTTGACTCAGATTTCATCGTGTTATGATGTTTACTGTTTACATATGCTGAATGGTATGCTTACAGTTGTTTTATTCTCTCTGTTATGCATTCGTTATGATGCTATGCTGTGTTGAATGTATGATTTCATGTTGAATGTATGAAGTCTGAGAGAGAAAGAGAATGAGTTTCAATTGTTTCTCATCCTAAGAGAGTTCCTGGAAGGAGTGCAGTGAAACGTTTGCAAAGTGTGCGTTGACAATGGTTTTGAGTTTTATCTAAAAAAACTCAGGAGGGATACCATTGTTCTCATTCCAGCAGAAGTGCAGGTGAAGCGCAGAATCCGTGCAAGGTGTGTGCAGGCTAGTCGAGGCCTTAGAACTTATCAACTAAGGTTGAAGAGTGAAGGACTACTGTTGCAAAAAGTGCACAGAGTTGAAAGATCAAATACCTAGGAGTATTTGAAATATTTTCTCAAGGAGTGCATGTAGGAGTCCTTTTAGAGACTCAAGTTTACAAGTTAAAGCTCAGGAGGATCAACACCTTTAAAGTGTTCAAAGGGAGAACAAGAAGTGAAATCATCGCGTAGAAGGTTAAGTTTCGAGGGAAGAACATTGGCTCATTTCACAGAGATTCTTGAGGAATAAAATCGAATGATTAGAATTCTCCACGGAGAACTCATGAAGTTGCAAGGATCGTAGGGTCCAGAGGAGTTGCAGGGTGGATAAGGGTTGGACGTACCCATTACGTTGGTGTCAAGGATCAATGAGGACCGTCGATCATGGTCAGTTTGGGCCGTCAGATCATTTCGCGAACTTGGGGTTCATGAGTTTGGAGGTGGAAGACCAAACTCTTGGAGTCGCGATGTCCCGAGTTGCGAGAAGCGGAGGAAGAGATTCAGACCGTTGGATCCAAGCTATGGAAGAACCATCCGATCTGAATCTTTGCAGGGTATCACATATCGTGATTTCGGAGGATAGACCAAATCCTTTGGTTGTGCGAATTCCCATATAGCGAGAAGTAGGGGCAACCATTGGATCATAACCTCTTCGCTATATCGCATATCGGGGTTTCGAAGATTGGAAGGATTCAGTTTCGACTGTAGAAGTCGTGAAGTGTCGAGGGCTGAGATTTTAGGCAGACACATGGCACAACCATCAAGTGGGGACCGCGTGGTTGATAGGTGGACACTCGTCGCCTGGGAAGGAGTCAACACCCTGTTAACTTCTCATGCTTCGAGTTATCATAAGAAATGAGCACAAAGGATCAACAACTCAAGTCATGAAGTTGCGTGTTCTAAGAAACGCTGAAGGAGTCAAACCTTCTCTAACTTTTGCACCTCAGAGTCTTGTAAAAGAAGGGCCCGAAGGTTCAACCTTCCAACTCATGAACTCGCGAGTTACGAGTGAGACTAGTTATTATCCCTAGCTAGTGGTTATGCATGGAGGGCACTAACAAGGAGGAGCCATATCCCATCGCGTCTTGGGTATCGGTGTTGGGTGAAGAAAAAGTCGAGGGTCTTCAACCCGTGAACACGCGAGTTGCGAAAGGCACTTGTGTAGGGACCAGGTCGTGGTCGTATGGAAGTGTAAGGCTCGCCCTTGGTGTTAGTTTCTCAAGGCGAGTTTTCACCAAGACCCGTGGATCGGATTTGTTAAAGGTTTCAGCAGGGAGCCAAAGAAGCCCCTTTGGCTTAAGGAGAATTGAGAACGATCCTGAGTGAATCTTGACCCGAGGGTTGGGGTTTGCACCAGTTATGTATTTGATTTAAAATTTTCTATGCCTGTGTGCACCAAAGATCAAATGCACTCATTTTATCCATCACTTGTTAATTTGATGTCCTTAGAAACCTTAAAATCTTGCTAAAATATCAATGTCTCCTTTTCCAAATCCAAGTATTTTGATGAAAATATTAATGGCTTGGGAACGTTGTTAAAGACCACAATTTGGTCCTTTGGTTGAGGAAACATGTACATGGTTAAAAGGTTTATAGTTCCAGTTTGCTCGATTTTATCAGTAATGATTCCACTGTCTCATTTTAATTCAAACACATGCTTTATTATTGAATATTGACAAATTATATACAAATAAATATGTATGAAAATACAAGGAAGAACATATGGATTTCTCCTAAATCACTATAGAATAAAACATGTATTTGATGGATATACGAAGGAGATTTCATTATTCTTAAAGAAATATTTGAAGACTCTTATGCTTTTAACAAGGATGTTGTAGTCTTGTCACAAGTATCACAAAATTAATAGAATTAGGCTTGGTATATGTATAATTTCACTACAAGATTACGTTGGTTGAATATGTAGTTGAACATAATTTTAAATTACAACGTTAAAATGTTTTCTATTATATTTCAGTTTCAAATATATGTATGTTGTAGTTGAGAGATGGGATGATGTACTGAAGGTGATATCAGTGATAGAATAATAGGGGTTAAAAAAAATTGGGTTGTAGTTTGATTTAGATAAATTTTTGGAGATAGATCACACCCTCTAGCACAGAGCATTTATGTGACATTGAAGACCTTTGCTGGGTATATAAAAGAGGTTTAAGGTATGCACCCAATACAAACATTGTGTCAGTAACAACAATAAGGGACACATGCTCAGTGTCATGGAAAAAGGCTGGATATTTCATTTGGTCTTATCAACACAAGGCACTTCTATAAGGGATCACTAAAAGATTTTGTGTGTGCAGTGATAACCACAATGCAACCAAGTTCATTTCCAATATTATGAAGAGAGATTGTGAAAAACAAAAATTGTTTCCATCATTTCATGAATGGATTGTGTCCTTGTGGGGGATAATTGATGAGTATAATAGAAGCAAGCAACAAAATTTACATAATATAACTCTTAATTACATAACATAGCTATACATCATAGATGTTATGCATCATGTTTGAGTATCTTTTATTTCCACTATAATCTAATGTGTAGCAATCAAGGATACAACAACCAAGTATCTTAAGATCTTATTTGTAGTTTCCTAGATTGATTATTGTATGAAAAAATGAAGGCATTGTTTATCTTAATCTCTGGTAGTTGTTTTTAAGAAAAATTATAAATAAAATCTCAAGGTCCTTATTAGTCCCTACCCTTCGGGATGCAAGGATTATTAGTAATCAATTTTCCATTATTCTATTAGTCCCTACCATAAATTGTCATGCGAAACTAGTTTATAGGGATATTCTAAAGACCCTAAGTGAAGGATGATATATGCTTCTAGGGTCATCTAAAATAGACATGAAAATTAGAAAATGTAAAAGAAGTTTTTTGAGTTTCCAATCCTAGTTGTGTTTGTTGTACATGTGATAATGTAATATTCTAGATATAAAAAAGTATGCAGAACATAAATAAATAGCTAGAAATGGTAGATGAACAACAATATAACTAGAATAACACCACAATAATACCAAAATGATACCAGAATAACACCGGAAAAAGAACTTTGATTACTGAGAGCAATGTTCACTTAACTCTTTGAGGGGGAAACCTCCAACAGAGAAGAGCTCTATTAAAATAATATCCAAGACAAATGTTCTCATACCCTTGACTCCTATTTATACTAAATATATCTATCAAAAGAACCATCTAGAGGACGATCCTTCTAGAAGCTAAAGATTCTATTAGGTCTTCTTACATTGGACTTAGTATTCCTTAATGCTAGGCCTTATTAATATTGACCTTTATTAAATTGGAATATATTATTCTACCTACATGAGGGGTTAGGTCCCTAACATGTCCTCCCCCTTAAAAACAACCTTGTCATCAAGGCTTGAGATGTGGAAATTGTTGCAGAATGGTAGCCGATTCCCAAGTGGCATCTATTGGAGTTGTATCTTTCCACTTGAATAAAACTTCCTTGATGGTTTTCTAGTGAAGACCATGCTCACGCTGGTCCAAAACTACTTGTGGCTATAGCCAAATGGAGCCTTCTTCGTCCAACTCGGGAAGGTTGGTTTGATTTTGGCACTTAGTTCCAATCACCTTCTTTAAGCAGGAAACATGAAAAACATGATGGAGCTTAGAAAGACTGGGCAAAGCTAACTAATAGGCCACCTGTCCCACACACTTGAGAGCGGTATAAGGACCATAAAATTTGGGCACCAATTTTTGACAATGGTCAGCCTTGAGGGAATTTTTCTTGTAAGGTTACAGTCAAAGAAACACCTGATCCCCTTCTGCAAATTGACGTTCAGAGCGACCTTGATATTCTTGTTTCTTCATGCGATTATGGGCCATGACCAAATTCTCTTTGAGGGTATGGAGAATAGCCTCTCTAACTGTAAGCATTTGGTCAACCGCATGTACCTTCAAGACACCTGAAAAATATGAGAGAACTGAAGGTGTCTTTTGTCCATATACCACTTCAAAAGGATTCATGCAGGTAGTTGTATGGTATGAAGTGTTGTACCACCATTAAACTAGTGGTAACCATTGATCCCATTGATTTTTCCTTTCCGATGCAAAACACCTCAAATATTTTTCCAAACACTTGTTGACAACTTCAGTTTGACCATCAGTATGGGGATGATAAGTTGTGTTGATA
The DNA here is from genome assembly GCA_000966675.3 of Picea glauca. Classification (NCBI taxonomy): domain Eukaryota; kingdom Viridiplantae; phylum Streptophyta; class Pinopsida; order Pinales; family Pinaceae; genus Picea; species Picea glauca. The sequence goes on along the minus strand of JZKD02S0357892.1, from coordinate 192,130 downwards.
TGCAATTGGGTGCCTTGTAGCTTGAACAGTTCTTGCCAAAAATTGTTGGTGAAAGTTGGGTCATGATAAAAAATAATAGAATGCGGCATGCCATGAAGCTTGAAGACCTTATCCATGAAAAGTTGAGCCACATTGGATGTTGTAAATGGGTTTTGAAGAGCACAGAAATGAGCATACTTGGAAAGACGATCAACTGCCACCATGATGATTGATTTATTGCCTGATTTAGGTAAGCCTACAATAAAATCCATAGAGATATCCCACCAAATAATAGGTGGAATCGGAAGCGGTTGTAGTGTGCCAAGAGATTTGACTATTTCTCCCTTGTTGCATGGACACACATCACATTCAGCCACAAAATTACAAACATCCTGTTTCATACCATCCCATAAAAAAGAATGTTTGACCATGTCATAGGTTTTGTTAAACCCGGAGTGCCCAACTATGGGTGTAGCATGAAGCTTAGAAAATACCTTGGATTTAAGTTTTGACTGTTTACTTAAATACAAGCGGCCTTTGTATCGACGCTCATCATGGAGCCAAGAGTACCTTGGGGAAACTGGAGAATTGGACTACAATTTTTGTATTATATGCAAACTTTTGGGATCGTGTAGCCATTCCTGGTGAACAACTTGGAGCCAATCTGGTACAATGAAGGAGAGAGAAAAAAGGGACCCTTCATCTTCATATTTTTGGGAAAGTGCATCCGCGACCACATTGTCTTTGCCTTTCTTGTAAATGATCTCATAATCATATCCAAAGAGCTTAGTCACCCATTTTTGTTGCTCTGGGGAGGAAATGTGTTGTTCTAGAAAATACTTGAGGCTTTGATGATATTTCTTAATTTGGAAGCGTTTCCCCAATAGATAAGGGAGCCAAAGATGAACAACATGCAAAATAGCCAACATTTCCTTTTCATAGATTGATTTTCCCAAATTTCACTTAGACAATTGTTTGTTGGTAAAGGCCAAAGGCCGACCCTCTTGCATAAGGACATCACCAATTCATTTCCCTAAAGCATCACATTCCAAGACAAAGGTCTTTGTGAAATTAGGAAGGGCCAGGAGTGGAGTGGTGCACATGGCCATCTTCAAGGTTTGAAAAGCCTGAGCAGCTGCTGGAGTCCAAGTGAAAGAATTATTTTTAAGGAGTGCAGTGAGAGGTGTCGCAATCATTCCATAATTCTTAACAAACTTGCAATAATAACCTGTTAAGCCCATAAATCCACACAAGCTTTTGAGAGTCTTTGGGTGAGACCAGTCTTGCATAGCTTCAATATTTTTAGGATCCACCCTAAAGTCATCCTTGCCAACAGGATGACCCAAGTACTCGACTTATGAGGCGCCAAAAGCACATTTTGATTGTTTAAGGAAAAGTTGGTGTTGGGAGAGTAGATGGAGAACTCGATCCACATGAGCAATATGGTCTACCCAGGTTTTTCTATAGATGAGGATATCATCAAATAAAACTAAGACCAAATGGTGAAGAAAAGGATGGAAGACATGATTAATGAGGCTTTGGAAAGTGGAGGGAGCATTACACAAGCCAAAGGGCATGACCAAAAACTCATAGTGTCCCTCATGATTTCTAAAGGTGGTCTTAGGAATGTTTGCCTCTTTCATATGAATCTAATGGTAGCTAGAACAAAGATCAAATTTATTAAAGAACTGGGTGCCACTCAATTCATCCAAGAGGTCATCAATGATAGGAATGGAAAATCTGTCTTTAATGGTGAGTTTTTTGAGGGTGCAGAAGTCAGGACACATGCACCAAGAAGCTTATTTCTTAAGGACCATGACCACAGGAGAAGAGTAGGGTCTCGTACTAGGAAGGATAACACCTGCATTGAGTAGTTCTTGAACCATTTTCTCAATTTCATTTTTTTGGGAAAAGGGGTGACGATAGGGACGAATATTGGGAGGAAGGCTTCCTAGGACAAGGGGAATGGAATGATCATGAACACCACGGGAAGGAAGGAGTCCCTGGAGAGTGGAAAAAACCACTTTATGTTTAGAGAGGATGGATTGGAGGTCATGTGGCGCAGAGGGTGTTTCATTTGCTTGTATGGCATGGAGTTGGGCAATAACACCAGAATGACCTTTTTTGAACAGCTTTTCCATGCGATGGGAACTATTAATCTCTGGGGAATTGACAGTGATGCCTTGGAACTTATATCGTTGGCCCTCCTAGTCGAATTGCATGGTTAATTTCTTAAAATCCATGAGAATGGGACCCAAAGTCCTTAACCATTTTGCACCCAACACAATGTCACAACCACCCATGTTGATAGAAAACATATGAGATTTCAGGTGGTAGTCACCAATTTGGAGATGCACATTTTCACAATGCCCTCCACATTTCATAGACCCACCATTGGCAATCATGATTTGGAAATTATTGGCTGCACAAATATGGAAATTAGTTTCTTTGGCAATGCGGCGATGAATAAAATTATGGGTGCTACCACTATCAACAAGAATGATGACCTTCCTATGCTTGATGTAACCAATTAGCTTGAGGGTTTGGGGAGTAGAGAAGCCAGTGTGAGCATTTAGGGAAATAATCGGTTCTACTTCAGGAGGCTCTAAGGGAGGGGTTATGTCAGTGGGTTCATGTGACATGGACACAAGAGAAGCCTCAACATCCTCATCCAAAACATCCTCCGAGATGCCCATAAAAAGCTTTTGTTCATTACACTTATGTCCCAAAAAATATTTGTCATCACAATTATAAAAAAGGCCTTTGAGTTGGTGTACAACCATTTCGGCCCTGGTCAATTTTTGGATATTTAGTGGAGTAGAAGGAGGAGTGGGATTTACTAGTTTAGTGCGAGGAATAAAGGAGGGTTTTTGGTTTTGAGAAGAGACAACCTGTTGTGATTCCTTAGCTCTTTTAGTAGCATCCACCCAACTCTGAGGCCGAGCCATGAGGACATGGGCACGAATCTCATCCTTGAGGCCACTGATAAAACATTCTCAGAAAAAAGCATCAGACATGCCCTCTGTACGAAAATCCAGTCGCTCAAAAAAAACCATAAAGTCTTCCACTATGCCAGATTGTTTCAACTTTGTCAAACAACCTAAATGGTTGGTGTCAGTGTCAAAGAATTCATAAAGCTCTGCCACAGAGTGTGTCCAAGCAACATACCCTTGGCCAATAGTTTTTCTCCATTGCCAATGTTCTTGATCTAGATGGAGAACACCATACCAGAGTTTGGCCAACTCATCTGTAATGTCGTACAAAGCTAAATAATGTTCCATCTGAGTTACCTAACCATTGGGATCCAAGCCATCAAATTTGGTCACACCCACACGTGAAAGGCATAGGTCACGTTGAAAGTGATGGGGCTGAAAATTATGAGAATGAGAGGAAGTTTCACCTTCGGTATGCAAAGGTGGGTCAGATAAAGGAGGATCTGCAAGGATATGCAGCTTGGTGTAGATCATCGTAGTGACAGATTCAAGATGGGTAGTAATGTCTTGTTTGAGGTCTTGTTGGAGTTCTTCGATTGAGACAACGATGGAGGAATGCATGTTTTTATTGATGGTGGCAATATTGGCACTGAGTTGTCTCACTTCTTGTTGGGTCTCTATGAAATTAGAGTGCAAGGTATTGAAGTGAGCTTCGAATTCTTAGCTACAGGTATGGGCCATGATGACGAGGGAACCGAAAAGAGGTAGGTGGTGTCAAACAATTTGATGAAAAATGATAGGTATGAATGCGATAAGGGAGAAGAGAGAAATCCAACAGAATAGGTCTCAAATAGTGGTGCCAACATGATCCAAACTTTTTCTTTTTTTTTTTCTTTGTTTTACACCTGCGGAGTTGTACTCCGATCTAAAGAATATTGCAGTGATGAAATGCCCAAATGATTAATCAGGAATAAATGTGTAGTAATTTTGCAAATCGAATGCATGAGACACAATTGTGCGACAATAGATCTTGTATGTTCTATTTTTTTGTTTCTGTCCCCAATAGATGGGTTTTCCTTGTGCTATATCTCTCTGATATACATGCGGGGTCCAACAGTAGTATTCAGCCCAATATCTTAGGGAACCAACTAAGGAGGCTAGATAGTTCCCTTAGCCGTAGTACCTGACTACCCAGGTACTAGAGAGTATCTTCCCGAGTGTTGTTCTCAGTGGCACTATAGCACTCGGGTGACCAATCGGTGTATCTATAGAGGGCTTTAAGAAATCTAGGCCAATCCGTATACAGGTGTTATCTGATGCAATATCACTCGAAGGGGTACCAAAAGGGGTTATAAGGGTGGCCAACAGATGTGTACTTAGTTACCACTTGTATTTCCTGCATTTATGAATCCCCAACCGTGGGTTTATGCGTGTAACGATAAATCTTTGTAGCTTAAAGACGTTGTAATACGTCTCTACCCTAAAAAAAAAATTAACCCACAATTTTTTGTTGAGGAAGGTGCTTTGATACCACTTGTAATATTCTAGATATAAAAAGTATGCAGAACATAAATAAATAACTAGAAATGGCAGATGAACAACAATATAACCAGAACAACACCAAAATAATACCAAAATGATACCAGGATAACACCAGAAAGAGCACTTTGATTACTGAGAGCAATGTTCATTATAGGTATAAGTGTCAGGTTTACAACAATGTTTTCTCATTTCACCCAGGAATGAATATGCAAACTTGTTCTCATTCATTGTACAAATAGCCTTAACTACAATATTGTAACTTTTCAGGTTTGTTGATACATCCAATGCCTTTATAGAAATCATGAGCCAATTTGGGGTTTTTAGATTCAACAAGGGCATCGAGTAGGGTATTAAAGGACTTGATAGCCGGTGAAATATCCTCTTTGCCTCTGTGAGGAATAATTGGTGAGCATAACAGAAGCAAGTAACAAACTTAACTACATAATATAGCATAACTATACATCTGTACATCTTAGATGTTGTGCATCATGTTTGAGTCTCTTTTATTTTCACTATAATCTAATGTGTAACAATCAAGGATACATGAAACAAGTAAC
>JZKD02S0357892.1:154130-186140 GCA_000966675.3 Picea glauca | reverse complement strand
TATATATATATTCACTATGTAATTCACAATTAGCTTTAAACTATTTTTTTAACCTTTAAACTATTTTAATAATGATTTTGTATATTAGGCTCAAGTTATATTAATATAAATGTTGATTCCCCGACTCCAAAATTTTCAAATAGATGATAAATGGATTATGTATATAATGTTATTTAAAGAAGAAATTGCATGTTAAGTTGAGAAAAAATTTCCATATTATGAAGGCAATGCAAGCCAAGTTTTTTGTTCTATGACGTGCACAATCTCTTCTTGTTGTTGCCATGCATCCTTATAATAAATTTGATCATTTAACATTCATAAGTTAGGATGTTGAAGGTCAAGTGTTTGATAAATGGTTGCATGCCAAGTGTTTGACAAATGGTTACATGCGAAGTGTTTGGAGATAGGCTTTTTTGACAAGTGTTTGTGAAACCTATTATACTGACTAGTTTTTATATTATGGTTAAGTCTCTCTTGACGTGTCTAAATTCACCCGAAAACAGTAAGGGGTTACCCCCAGTAAGAAGTCCCAATTATACCTCTCACTGTTTGGAATAGAGAACCCATCCAAATTTTGGCCAGACAACCATTCGTGATTTAGTTTTACCAATTGCAGCTTGATCCACTGATGAGGGTGAATGAAGGATGGTTATGCAAATGGAATATTTAGATGAAGACTATGCAAGTGAAGGTATCTAACCTACTTCTAATCTACCCTATCCTAGATAGGAGTGAATTAACGTAAGTGAATGAGTTGTGACATGAAACTAACTCTACCAATAACTTCACCCAAATAGTTGAAATGAAGAAATAAAATTAGATAACACATGCACATAAATATATAACTAGAATAGTCTAAGTCATTGTATCACATACATTGGCAGTTCATTCTCTCAGGACATGTAATATAAGAAAGAGTAACAAAAATGAAAGAAAACATGTATTGCATCAGAATAGTCCATAAATAAACATGCTCTTACATCCCATGTGAACAATAAACATTCTACTTGAAATAGTTCATAGCAAAACAACGACACATGCGAGTCCTCTCTATCAAAATTTGACCCTGAGGGCTTCTCTATATCAACAATTTCAACAGTAGTACATGAAACCTCTAAGGACAACTCTCCAATTTTTAGTTGACATTGTATTCCCAAAGTAGTTCATAAGTGTACAATGTTTGACATCATATTCTAGTACTGGTGGGACATCATATATTTCGACCATATATGTCGTGCGTGCCATGAAGACTGGCCTGAACATGGAAACATTTCCGTCATTCGAGTTTAACAGTCGATCGTCGTGGAGTTTTTGGATCTCCTCTTCATCCATTTGCCTTAGATTTTCCTTGCTGCTCCTCTATTACAACTACATCTGTTGTTATTTCTCCTTCATCGTCTTTGCCTATAAATTGTATCGCTAGAACGTTGAGCGCAACCCTCATCCGCTCGGTACTTGGCACCATTCAACATAGATTAAATGAGCATAACTCCAAATAAACTATCAAGACTAATCATTAGAACACATATAACCGAGATATTAAATAATTAAAATATTAAGTAAACTTCCCTGATTCAATCCTTGGTTTGTCTGCTCATCATTAGAAACCCATGAGACCCTTGATCATTCCCTCATTTCCACGATGTTGGATAGGCGCGGGACTTGAATGTAACCACACACATACTTTCGTAATGGTTGGCTCCCCCCTTTTTCTTGTTCTTTTATGGTCACGTTCCTAGCAAGTCGATTTGCTAATGGAAGACGCTCATGGCACACTAGCCGCAATATCTGTAATATCTGTAACATACAGATTAAAATGTTGACTCTCTCAATCCAGAAATTATTGTGAATAATTAATTGATTGCATAGGCTTGAGGAATAACTGATTGCTCGGTTGTTTCAGTTCTCGGGTCGCCTTATGTTCCTTCCTAGTGCACGCTACGTTTTCCACAAGTCCATTTTTTATTTTTCCCATCATATAAACTTGAGAACCCTCTGGAGTAGTGCCCACGCGACCTGGAAATAAGACAAATTTACCAAGGCTGATATATTTACCTTTAACCCCGATTTGTTTCATCTCAGCCAATGAAATTTGTCCCTCCCGATTTTTTTACAGTAATACTGACAAAGGAACTCGATAACCATTGGTGACAGGTCATCATTGGCCAAGGATAGAGCGCCAGGGCCCTCATAACATAATCAGAGGTTTTATATGCAGCAAATGCCATAAAGGAACACCAGATGCTCATTTTCTCTTTTGTTGACTTGGTATCCATGCTTCTCCACGCAGTTACGCTAGAGAATGCATATAGTGGCTTGAAATTGGCTTGCTAAATTTGCTTTCAATGAACCCTAGTCTAGTGTGTCGGAAGAGCTTCTTTCAAGTGTTAAGTTTGTCGATTTGGTCGGAGAACTTTGTGTTAAGTTTACCGATAGGTCGGAGAAATTTCCATCAACCTTGACGGGAGCATCGACGAAGTTCTTATAAAGTCTGGCGATGGCATCGGAGTGGTTCCCTTTAACTTCGTCAATGAACATCGGCGCAGTTCATAGACGATAGCTTAAGAATAGTTACGATTGGCCTATTTCAGAGAAGAAAAATTCACTTTGACGGAAGCCGAAAAATCGTGCTCAAAGACATTTTTAATGAAAGTTTGGGGCCTGGATTCATTGTTGCTTCACTCAAAATTGATTCCACAAGTTCTTGTGTCATATATGATGTATAGGAACTTAGTTCATCCTTTGATTTTGTGTTGATACGTCGGTATCACAAAATAAAAAAAACCACCAAAATAGCCAACTAACGTCTCGTGCGCTTAGTACTGTCTAGAAGCTGAAAGGACCAAATTTCTCTCGAAGTGCATTTTAGAACCAACGCAAGACCAATAGGTGTTGTGGTTAACCGATGTGATGCTAGGCGATGCTTTCACAATGAATATTTAGTCATAACATCAAGAAACACTAAGAAAACAAGCTATTACCATATGCACGAAGAAAGCCACTAGGGACACAACAAATTTAATTATGACTGCAATATGAAGTGGGTCAGGCACAATAGATGATCAATGAATGGATTTCTAATTAGGTGTAAATATTTTACTCATTGATAATGTAAGGATATTGATTGATAAGCGCAACAAGAAGGAATCCGCGCTGGGAGGGGGGCGAGATAGGCCTCAAGACGAAAGTGGTCTATGATGAGTTGGTCAACATTGGAGAGAGGGACAGTATTGTTGATGAATGCAACTATGGGAGACATACTCCAGCTTACAAACCTATGAGATGTGGAACATAACAGCTATGTGAAGCCTTTCTCTTAGCTTACAAACCTAAGAGAAATCTCCTAAGAAGGGTTTGCGGTTCCAGCCTGGGACAGAGCTAGGAACGTAGAGATGACCTCCTCCATGATGTGAGTGAGAAGAACTCCAAATGATTATCTGGTGGAAAATCAATCTGTTGAGTTAGGACGTGCCTATGGATGAACATAAGGTGAACGTGGGAAATCCCAAAAGTGTTGGGCACATCGTCATGTGAATAGAAATGAAGATGATGTGATGGCCTCCTCTGAACAACAAAGTTGACGAGAAAACTCCAGATGATTCTCTTGTCGGTGGTAGTGGGAAAGAAGATCTGTAGAGTGGACGTGCCTATGGACGAGCACAGGTGAACATGTGAAGATCTGGTTCATCTGTGTAATGCAGTGAATCAAATCTATGACATCCCTATGGATGTGCCCCTAGTGGATGAGCACTAGTGGGTGTATCAGATCCTTTACTATATATATTCTTCAAGAGTCAGACCTACCTGTAACTCTAATTGTTATGTAAAGGGTACAGGTCGGCCCCACCTTAATGTGATTAATAATANAGATAATTAATATTTATATTTATATTAATTATAATAAATAATAAATATAATAATAAGTATATTTGACTTAGAGAGGTCGACCCTCTTGTGCCAATAGACCTCCTTCTTAATTGGTCAAAGTCTAATATAAGTAGGAGATGATTCTCCATTGTAGAATCATATCCTTCTTATGTGTTTTGGAAATTTCAGCAAGTACTTCTCTTTGGCAAAGGTGTGCACCTCTCTTGGGTGCTAGTCTTCTAGGGCTTAAGCACCCTCTTGTGTGCTAAGTCATTCTTGGTGGTGAAAGGTATTTCTCTTGAAGAATATAGCAAAGGATTTGGCTGGGTTTTCTATCCTTGTTGAGAAGGGTTTCCTAGGATATATCTTGTGTACTTGTGCATGGTGTTTCTTCTTGTGATCTTGGTTGTGGCAACACTCTTGTATATGGTTAAGACATGATGAAATTGAAATTAACTACATGCTTAACCTAATGCTATGAAAAATAAACCTGGTATCAGAGCATAGGTCTTGAAAGAACCCATTGCACAAGCATCTACCAAGTCTCGTCCTTTACCAGTCTTCCCACCCCTTCTGCAGAACCGTATGACCCTCCTAGGGTTTCTAGAAAATCTGTACGACCCTCTCCTTTTGGGTGTTTTAGCCCCTTAAAACTTGGATGCTGGGGATACTTTCAACATAGAAGAGTACGGCCTCTTCTAGCGCATCTCCAGAAGATCTCAAAACGAAATTCCGAGAATTTTTTATTTTTGGCCCTAGGGTTTCTAGGGTGCCAAAATTTCCTGCAGAATATTAACTCTGGTTTTCTGAAGAAACATTTCTGAATCAACAAAGCATCTCTGTGTGACTATCAAATTGATTATTGATAGTCATAAGTCCAATATAATCCAGTCTACAAGGATTCAAGAAAAATGAAAAACAAAACTCCAATGGAAGATAGGCTTGATGGAGCAAGCAACTTCAGCCCCTAGAAATCAAAGCTTCTAGTCACTCTTGAAGAAGAAGATCTCTAGGATGCAACAACTAAAACTCTACCAGAAACAACGACTGATTTAGAGAAGAAAGTAAGAAAATAAGATGACGTCAGAGAAAGGAAAATAATTATCTACTTAGTAAGAGACCACCTCTTTCCCCAGATTTCCAATCTGAAGACTGCCTATGATATGTATAAAACATTGAAAAAATTGTTTGAAAGTGACAACACCCTCAGAGATCTTACCTTGAAGAGTCAACTCCACAGTACTAAGATGACAAAAGATGACACAGTTGCACTCTTCTTCATGAAGTTATCAGAGATTAAAGAATAGCTAGAGACAATTGGAGAAATCATGTCTGATAGAGAACTTGTCTTAACCACTCTCCAAAATCTTTCAAAATCATGGGATCCCTTCCTTCAGAGTATCAATGGAAGAGAAACTCTACCAACCTTTGAGCGTCTATGGACAGGTTGCACTCAAGAAGAACTTAGACTCAGAAATAGAGGAGTGGAAGATTCCCCAAAAGAAATTCATGTTCTTGCACTACATACCAGGAAGGGAGGAAAATTCAAAAGAAACTTCAGGCAAACATTTAAAGAAGAAAATTCTTCATCCAATTTAGGATATCAAAGAAGAGATGCTTCAAAAGATTAGTGTTACAGATGTGACAAGTATGGACACATTGTTAAAAATTGTCCAACCAAAAAGAAGGGAAAACAATATGCCACCACTGTTGACATTGATCCAGATCCACCTCAAGTAAGTGAAGAGAAGAGAGACAAGAAATACTTTCTCTAGAAGAACGTTTCCACAATCTAGGTAAAATCTTTTTGTTCTAAAATTTTATAGTTGATTTCATTTTTCAAAATAAAAGAAGGATATTACTCCTTACACTAAAACATCCCTCAAAGTCATGGACCACTATCCCTGGTATGGGAGTTCAAAACATATTCAAATTGTTCATTGTACAAGAACAAGAAGAAATATTATTCTTGAAAAGAAGATATGTCTTCAAGATTCAGAGAATCTCAAAATAAGGATTGGCACTGAAACAAATATCTTCTCCCCCTTCAACAGTTCAGAGGGAGACAAAACCTTACTCAAGTTGATCCAGTTGCTTCAGCCGATACATTTTCATAGATATTACAATAAGGTCCAAAAGGCCCTTCTTGAACCACTCCACAAGAGGCGGAGAAACATACAAGCCTCTCAAGGCACTTTCCGGGAAAGCAAAAAGAGATTTTTGAGCTATCCTTCAATCACGAGCCACTTCATTGATGCTGAGACACCTTGTCTTAGAAAAGAAACAAGAGAACCGGTATAGCAAGATTCCATAACAGAAGAGTACCGATATATCTTAAAGAATGATGCATAAAGATATTATTCAAGGATCAGAAAGGAAAATCAGTAAAAAGATCTATATGATCAAGCCTGCAACTAATGCAAGTGTCAAGAAATGCAAGCCAAAGGTTTCTCACAAACAGAGGAAGTTGTCTATGATAAGACACTTGATCCAGTGAACCTGATACACTTCTTCCGTACTACCACCCATGAGCTAGAAGCTATATCAGATAGACAAATTCTTGATGAGTTTGGATTTCATCAAAATTTTTGCTAATACGAAACTATATTATTGCAGTGTTGGTAACGAGAGCCTGACCTTGATAACTTATTCAAAAAACCTTGTTGTTGGACACAAGTAATCATTGACTTCTAAATGAAGAATCTGAGTATGATGCACTACTTCTTGGGACAAGAAGTATGACAGAGGACCAATGAGATTTTCCTGAGACAAGGAAAATATATAGTAAAATTATTAAAAAGTTTAGTATGACAGAATGCAAAATCCATCGTGATGGAACTAAAGAAAAGGATTGATGATAATTCAAATGAGACTGATCCACAGTTGATTGGATCAGTGATAAATATGGTTAACAAAAGACTTGATTTATACCATACAGTGAAATGTGTTTAGACATTTCATGAGTCAACCAAGACAAATTCGAGGTACAGTTAGATATGGATTGAGACATGCCTCTAGTAAAAACTTGAGTTTGAAGGATATGCCGATACAGATTGAGTAGAAAGTATAGTGGGCCGAAATAACACATCTGGTTGGTGTTGTACCATGAAGTGTTCATAAAATAGGAAACAAAACTTTGTGGCCTTAAGCACCAGAGAGGCAGAGTATATAAGCGTGCGAAGCAATATGGCTTCACAAACTTCTAACATATTTACTTGACCATGAGATGGATCCTATGATGACAACCAAGAGTCGTGTGTAAAGATCCTTGAGAACCTAGTGTTTCTTGATGGTTCAAAACACGATGAGATGAAGTATCCTTATATCAGGGATATGACACAAAATAAAATTGTAGACTTGCAGTACCTTCCTACACATGATCAGACTACAGAAATTTACACCAAATAAACTTGGTGAAGAACACCTTCCGAGTTAAGAGGAAGTATGGATGACTTTAGCCAAAAAAAAATTCAGAGTACATTTGTATGAGAGTTGGCTTGATGAAGAATGCCTCCCTAGCTGAGAGGGAGTGTTGATGAATGCAACTATGTGAGACATCCTCCAGCTTACAAACTTGTGAGATGTGGAACATAGCAGCTATGTGAATATTTTCTCTTAGCTTACAAACCTGAGAGAAAGAACCTTATAAGGGTTTGTGGTTCCAGCCTGGGATAGAGCTAGGAACGTAGAGATGATCTCCTCCATGATGTGAGTGAGAAGAACTCCAAATGATTATCCACTGGAAAAGTGATCTGTTGAGTTAGGACGTGCCTGTGGTTGAGCACAAGGTGAACATGGGAAATCCCAAAAGTGTTGGGCACATCGTCATGTGAACAGAAATGAAGATGATGTGATGGCCTCCTCTGAGCAATAGAGTTGACGAGAAAACTCCAGATGATTCTCCTGTCGGTAGCAGTGGGAAAGTATATCTATAGATTGGACGTGCCTATGGATGAGCACAAGTGAACGTGTGAAGATCTAGTTCATCTGTGTAATGCAGTGAATAAGATCTATGACATCCCTATGGTTGTGCCCCTAGTGGACTAGCACTAATGGGTGTATCAGATCCTTTGCCATATATATTTTTCAAGAGTTAGACCTACCTGTAACCCTAATTGTTATGTAAAGGGTACAGGTCGGCCCCACCTTAATGTGATTAATAATAAATGTGGAGCTATTTTTTTGTAGATGGAGGATGAATGATGATGAGATTTATTTCCTTAAACTACGTTGGCAATCTGGGTTGGTATCTCCATGTTGGGGCTGATATATATTTTGGATAGTAAATATTTTTCACTAGGTGCATATAGATATCTCATAGTTGTTGCTCCATTTCCCGTGAGTGTCCATAGCACCAATGTAGTCACCACGACGTCACATACCTTTCTTTGTTGTTAGCATGCATCCAAATTCATGACAGAGATATCTGCATGTCCCTTAGTCTCATCAAACTTTCCTTTCCATTCGTTACCAATTTATTTAGTGCATGCTTAGCATTTGGTGGATGGGGAAAGCGATGGCCTTTTATCCCAATAGGGTATGATTTCCAGCTATTGAGATTTATTTGAATATTTTTTGCACTTGGCTAGGTAAATATATCGCTTTTGGTTTTCACCCTTTAGAATTTGACACTTCACCTTTCACGTGAGAAGCTACTTAGTGTCTGGATGGTTCCTCTGTTACACAGGATATTCTCACCAACCAATACACAAGAATGACCATCGATTAGCCACTATGCTCAATCATGGTTTAACTTTTGTCAAAAACTCCCAAAATAGTTATGATTCATGTTCAAATAGAGACCCCTAAATCTACTCATGAGCTAGGAAAGAGATGTAAGCTTATTCATGCATGCTTCGAATGCAAAGGTGTTTCCTATGAAGATAAAAATTGAGGTGAGTGGTTTGTATGTCATCAAATATAATCATGGATCAAAATTTAAGAAATGAACTTCTATGAAGGGAAAATATGACGATGAAAGAACGAGAAGGGAAGTGTTGAATTAGGAGGTTGGAGAACTTTCTTATAAAGTTCTCCAACGAAGTTCTTATAAAGTCTGGTGATGGCATTGGAGTGGTTCCCTTTAACTTCATCGATGAACATTGGCGAAGTTCATCTCCTCCAATGCAAACCACTGGATTTTGGAGAACTTTGTCTCATGCTTGTCGATAGCTTTAGAATAGTTACTATCAACTCTGTCAATGTGCTTTGGAGCAGTTGAGTTTAACTTTGTCGATGGGAAGTTGGCTTGGTTGTTGATCCTTATGTTTTACTTCACTTAGCTATGAGGGTAACAACACATAACTCTTTTCCTCTTTTCGTTTTATGTGCTAGGGGAAGAGTAGGTTAAAACGAGGGTAGCGCAGAGTTCCTTACAATCTTTGGAAAAACATTAGTTTATTTGTTAAACCCTTTTAAATCAAAATAATTTGAATTTCCTCTAAATTCAAATTATTTAAATTTAAAAGATTAGCTTCAAATATATTTGAGTAACACAAACCTTTTACCAAAGCATTTTATTTTTTTTCATGGAGGAGAGAAGCAAAGATTGAATTACTAGATATTTCAAAGATCCATAGCTTTCCCAGATGACATCGGATTGGAGTATCATCCTTTGCATTGTGAAGTACGTGGAGAGGTGCACACGTCAAACCAATCACCTATGCCAAACACGCATCTTATTTGTGAAACGACTTGGCCTATTTTGAAGAAGAAAAAATCACTTTGACAGACACCGAAAAATCGCATTCAAAGGAATTTTTAATGAAATTTCAGGTCCCGCATTCGTTGTTGCTTCACTCAAAATTGATTCTGCGAGTTCTTGTGTCATATATGATGTATAGGTACTTATTTCATCCTTTGATTTTGTGTTGATACATATATAGTAAAAAATTACAAATCCACCAAAACAACCAACTGACGTCCTGTGCGCTTAGTATTGTCTAGGAGCTGAAAGGACCAAATTTCTGCCAAAGTGCGTTTTAGAGCCAACACAAGACCAATAGGTGTTGTGGTTAACCGATATGATGCTAGGCGATGCTTCCATAATGAATATTTAGTCATAACATCAATAAACACAAAGAAAGAAAGTTATTACCATGTGCATGAAGAAAGCCACTAGGGACACAACAAACTTAATTATGACTGCAATATGAAGTGGGTTAGGCACAATAGGTGATCAGTGACTGGATTTCTGATTAAACGTAAATATTTTAGTCATTGATAATGTAAGGATATTGACTGATGAGTGCAACAAGAAGAGATCTGAGTTGGGAGGGGAATGAGATAGGCCTCAAGATGAAAGTGGGCTATGTTGAGTTGGTCAGCATTGGAGAGAGGGAGAATATTTTCATTAATGTGCTCGATGACGAAAAGGGTTTGACATCCTTCCACTGACGCATTTGTGATATGAGAGGGAAAATTGTCAATGGGAAGTGCTCCGGGGAAGAAGAGGTGAACCTCTTCGATAAGAAATGTAATGAAGAAAAAGGCAAGGACGCTACTGAAATGTGATGCAATAGCGCAAGTGGAAGGGAGTCAACTGGTAAAAGGCATGTGCATGGAGAATATAATCATGTGACCAATATCGGTGAGATGATGTTGATCATGCGAACTTCGTCGATGATGAAGATGTGTGTCAATGAGATTTGGTGGAATCGTGCTAGTGCATCAACCAAGTTATCAACATAGTGGCCTATGTATAGGCAAAGAAATCAATGGCATGCTAATGCGATGGTGGAAGCAGAATGTGTTCACTAATACATTGTGTATTGATGTAGGAAGAGGGACCTGGCTAAAGTGCATATCATCGGGTAGACGTGATCATAGGGGTAAGTGCAAATGATAAGGCAATGAAGTGTGAGGAGAACTCAGGATTAGTAATTTAAATGAGAGAGAGAGAGAGTGCAAGGGTCTTAGTAGGAAAAAATGGAGGGGGGTCCAATTTCTTGTCTTGGAGAGATACTAAGAAAAGAAAATTGAGAGGTTGTTGTGCACATGCAACAAATGGAAATACACTAGGTAAAGTCAGAATCTCTGCTAGTCTTTCCTAATTGATAATAAAAAAATGTAGAAGGTCGTATAATTAATTTTATGATAAAAAATTCTGGGAAATATGTGAAATTGTTACCTGAAAGATTCCATCATGCTCGGTTCACTAGCGATGCTTGCATATAAAATAATGGAGCTCATTTTTTGTATATGGAGGATGAATGATGATGATATTTATTTTCTTAAACTATGTTGGAAATCCGAGTTGGTATCTCCATCTTGGGGTTGATATATATTTGGGATAGTAAATATTTTTCACTAGGTGTGTATAGATATTGGTCACTATAATTGTTTATTAATTAAAACAATCAAGTGTTACATAAATTATTAATCCAGGGAAGTCTGTTTATTTCAAAGGAAATCACACACTGTATATGCTCAATCTCAAAAGCAATCTAAAGCTGTAGTAAAAGTTACACTAATCACACCTTGCTTTGAACAGACTGAAGTTCTACTTTGAATTACAGTAAAATCAATCTATCTATTGCAGGATTTAAGATTCAAAGGAAAATAATTATCAGAAGAATCCTGGATTACATTAAGAAGCAACAACCTAGGGAAAATAAATCTTTCAGCATACTGCAAATGAAACTAACTATTCTGTAATAGAGAACAGGACCCTATTCCCCAAAGCAAGAATCTTCAACACCTGTCTCTAACTATCACACTTTCATAAACTCATTCTACAGAAAGAATTACCAATCAAAATGATCAACAATTACCTAGGAATGAATTGTATGAAAACGATGCAACAATCAGTTGAAACAGAGTTTCAGCAAAACAGAGTTTTAACAAGGTACGAATAAAAACAATACTAACACACTATAGAAACTAATGGGTGAATCTTGTGAAGAAGGTGGGCCCTCTCCTTCTCACAAGATTCCCCATAAAGGAAAGGGAACTAAGAAGAGATGTTCAAAATGATATTTTATTCATTTGTCCAATGTGACAAGTTACAATATCATAAGTGAACACGCTCCTTCTCTGTAATTTCCTTCTCGCTAAGCCTTCTGTAATCTCTCTTCTAATGTTGATTTCTCCCCTATTTAAAGAGGAGAATTCTCTTAATACAATTAATCATAAAATTACATGTGTACATACAAATCCTATTCTTAGTCTGATCTAATCTTCTATGCTAGAATAGGATATTCTGATCTTCCGTAGAAAAATGTTGTTATAGTGGTTGTAATGGTGTTGGCTTGAGGTACAGCTATTGGATCCAGTGTAACAACTCCTTTAATTATCTTTTCTTGTTACTGCTATATGTGGAATACTGTTTCAGCATCACAAATCACAGACTGTTTCCGCAACGGGATTTGCGTACTGTTTGACTGTTTCAGCAACATGGTCTTCCAGCAGCAACGATGGTTGTAATGGTGCTAGATTGAGGTACAGTTGTTGTGGCCAGTGCAATAGCTCCTTTAATTATCTTTTCTTGTTACTACTGTATGTGAAATATTGTTTCAACATTGTAAATCACAGACTGTTTCATCAATGGGATTTGCATACTGTTTGATTGTTTCAGCAACGTGATCTTCATGCAGCAACGATATATTAACTGCAGTCTTCAAAGTGTTTTAGCAACTATATATTTCTGATTAATGGCTAAGTATGAAAGTAATGTAAAATTACATGTAAAACAAATTAAACATATAGCAAAGAGAAGAAACGTTATATACCTTTGGAAAAATAGATTAAGGTGATAATGTAGGCTTAAATATGAGTGGGAAAAGGATGTAATGATAGAAAAAAGTATGATAAAAAAGGTACATTATAGGGTCCTAACATCCCCCCCAACTAAAAAGGTTGCATGTCCTCAGGCAACTTCAATCTGAATCAGAATCCGAATACCGACTCTGGGCATGCAAATTACTTAAGCAGTAGTTGTAGAAAGTATTGTTTGTTGGGGCTCTGAATCCTTGAACATGTTGTAGCCTTTGCCAGGCTGTTGCTTCAACCTTCTTGGACAACCTATGATGAACTTGATACTTCTCTGCTAACATCCACAGAATGGGAAAATGGGACTGATAACCTATCCAATTTTTAGCGCATTGTTGGACACATTTGATGTAACTAGGTACCCGAAAGATTGCTATCTCGAGATTGGTAGGACTAAAGGGATTGTGCTCCTACCTTTTCTCATAAGATTGTTGCCAAAACATGTTATTTTCTTTTAGGGCAGGAGTCTCTATGGACTTAATAAACTGTTGACAATCCTGAAGTATTGTTGCCTGTAGTTGCCGTATATATTGAATCATCCCTGGTTTCTTCAAAAAATGATAATATTCTGCAACAAAGGTGGCAGCGTTCTGTGGTTCTAGCCGTATCTAGAGGAGATGGTTATCTTCATTATGCTTGGAAACTAGAAAATCATTCTTCCACGTAATTCAGTTGGTAAGGAAGGAGGCGAGTTCACGAATCTGGATATCACCAACAAGAGGATTAAGATTAAGCTGTCTGTTGTTAGGAATGGTTTCATTATGAAGATATACCTCACATAGTAGATGCTGATCAATAGTAGAGGATTCTACAAAAGTTTGAACAAAATCTTCTGGTTTGAACACTGCATAGGGTCTTCCTTCTTTGATTGATTTTATCTAAAAGAATGCAATTCGTTCTATAAGGAAAAGAGAGTAATTTGAGGATGGTTTCCTAGCAGCCAACAATTTTTGTACCAAATCAAACATCAGGAGCAATTTGATTTTTAACTCCTCATTCTTCTTCTTATGGGCTTGAGATTCTTTGCGTGTTTGCTCCAAATCTTCCCAGTTTGAATATATGTGGTTCAACCAAAGTAGTCTGTGCTCCTGCAAACTTTTGTCCTGCGTAATAGAAGACTCCTTTTTCCATTTGTTCATTATTACCTGCTCATTCCATGGTTGATTTTGTGTTTCAACATCGCAAGCGGTAGGCTGAGGTAGAGTCTGAGTGGCTTGTTCCACAAAATTAGGGGTATTGATCTTGCCAAGAGGGGCAGATTCATCAACAGGCAGAGTTTGAACAACTTTACTAATGAAAACAAGAGCTTCGGTTTTAATAGTTGTTGTAGGCCATGGTTCCTGTAGATTAGCATTGCTTTTTGGAATTTTTGAAGGTCCTACTGGTTCTTGTGTAACAGTAGGGCATTCCTCTTTTTTAACTGCAAAAGTCATAGGTGCAGGGGAAGCTCCAGGCATTGGGATTTGAACCACTTTGTAGCCTGCTTGATCATAAATATCCCCACATTGGCTGCACTTATACTCTCTATACTGATCATCTTTTGTTTTTTTCTCTGCCATGGCCACTACGCGAGCTAAGGTATACAAATTAAGTTCCCTGTCATAGGCTTCCTTTGCCATTACCATCTCTTTCTTGTAAGCTTTCAATTCTGATCTTAGAAACTCATTCTCTTGTAAGAGAGAAGCCATTGTTGGTTCTGGTTGTTGATATGTCATCAGTGTATCAAGAGGGGTGACTGGTTTTTGTGTAACGGTCACAACCTCAGTAACTGGTTCTTGTGGAGTAGCTACAAAATCAACAACTGATTCTTGTGTTTCAGCTACTTGATGTAAAGAAAATAGTGTTGTAGCACCCTGGGCATGTGATTCTTGAATTTCAGGAATAAAGTTAGCAGTTGGTTCTTGTGTTTAAGTTGTAGCTGGTTCTTGTGTAACAGCTATAGCTAGTTCTTATGTAACAACTACTGAATGAGTAGCTGGTTCTTGTGTGATAGCTACTGAACGAGTAGTTGGTTCTTATGTGATAGCTACTGTTACAACACCCTGGGCATCTGATTCTTGTATTTTAGGAATGAAGTCAGCAGCTAGTTTTTGTGTTTCAGCTGTAGCTGGTTCTTGTGTAACATCTATAGTTTGTTCTTGTGATTCAACTACTGAATGAGTAGTTGGTTCTTGTGTGACAACTACTGAATGAGTAGTTGGTTCTTGTGTGACAACTACTTGATGTAAAGAAAATGATGTTGCAGCACCCTGGGCCTCTAGTTCTTGTGTTTCAGTGCCCGTGGGTTGAACAGGTAAAAATTTTGGGATTTGGGAGGGTGGAGGTGTATGGGTTTTTAGCAAAATGGGTTGGGGGTTTAGGGTAGTGGTAGTAGTTGCTACTTTGGTTGAAGCCCCCTTTCGTTTTTTTGGTAAAAAGGCAGGAAAAGTGGTAGTTTGTTTTTTTCTTTTTCGGGTGGGTGTTTCCTCAGTGATGGGGCAAGGAGGGTTATCAGGTTTATCTGCTTCAGAATCATCGCTAAGGATATGAACAGTAGGAGTAGATGGTTCTGGTAAATTGTGGGGTGGACTTGGTATGGTAGGAGGGTTAATTGGATCAATTGGATCTATAGGGGGATTAATAGGTATTTACAGAGGGCCAGGAAGGTTTTGTGGTTGCTCTTCATGAGGATTTTCAGGATGTTCAACATCTTCCTGAGGGTTTATGGGTGGATTGTTTAGGAGAGGGTTTTGTTGGGCAAAACCCTTTTGGATGAGTAATTGACTGAGACGGTGATGGGTGAGGGAAATGATGGGATTTTTATCCTGTCTACAATAATGCGACATATTTCTAAGACATCCGAGCAGATAGTAAGGAATATTCACCAGTCTAGCATGTCGTAAATGAGATAACAAGACAAAGTCATACTATTAAACTACCTGGTATCGGCCTTCACAAGTAAGGTAGTGCTTGACAAACTCTGCAACATTCGGCCAAGGAGGCGGCAATGAGCTAAGTCGAACACCCCGAGCTTTAGGCTCAACTTGTTCTCCTGGCAAGAGAAAATCCTACTGGGCATTAAGAATAATGTGTTTGCAGCTGAACCAGTGAATGCCAGTGACGGTAAGACCCAAAACCTGTGCTATATCATCCTCTATGACTGGGATCCGAACCCCTTGAACAATAGAATGGTCTTCTTGAAGATTCCGAGAAAATTGAAGAACTTGTTGTTGATCAAATCCCTGGAGCCTCTGAAAATAACCCAGCTAGCCTGCCTACTGAAAGATTTGGTAGACTTCTGGATACAATTCTAGCAAGGTTGTTGTGGCGGGTTTGTATTGTATAACAGGGCCTCCCATAGCAATTCAGCGCAGTAAAATGCATAGTCATAGAGTCAAGTATCCGCACCCAAAAATAGTAAGTTTTTCATATGAGGGCATGTAAATGATGGTTAAAAGACGAGATAATGGGTAAAAAAAAGTGACGGTAGTCAGTTCGTGTGAAATGATGGCATAAAGTTTCAATATTCCCCCCCCACAACTACGGCTAAAATAGTGACTTTAAGTGAATGGTAATAATGAATCAGGATCTTCCCATTAGCCATAGTTCAATTGTATTTACATATAAAGTTTACATACCTCATCTTTACCTTTGATTCGTACTTCGAAAAATATAGTGCCTGTCCATAATAGATCTACAGTGACCATGGGAGAAACTTTGGATTTATGAGAGAAATTGTATCAAGGTTTTGTTTAATCATGGGAGAAGGTATTGAAAGGACATAATGTAGTATGAAAAATAGGATAAGTGAGAGAGAAAGAGTTGAAGAAGATGTTTTTATGACAGGAAATGATGAAAAAGTGGTGTTTCAGCAACAGGAAAAGAATGGAAAAATGTTTGCTGAAGAGTGATGTTTTAACAATGGAAAATATTGTTGAAGAAATGGTGTTTCAGCAACGAGGAAAATGGGGAAAATGTTGCTGAAGAGTGGTGTTTCAGCAATGAAAAAATCGGAAAAAATGTTGCTGAAGAGTGGTGTTTCAACAATGAGAAAATGGAGAAAAATGTTGCTGAAGAGTGGTGTTTCAGCAATGAGAGAATGGGGGAAAATGTTGTTGAAGAGTGGTGTTTCAACAATGGGAAAATGAGGAAAAATGTTGTTGAAGTGTGGTGTTTAAATAATGGGAAAATGAGGAAAAATGTTGTTAAAGAGTGGTGTTTTAGCAATGGGAAAATGGGGAAAATGTTGCTGAAGAGTGGTGTTTCAGCAATGGGAAAAATGGGGAAAGGGAATAGAAAGGAAAGAAAATAAAAGGGGATCAATGATGGGTATGTTGAATGGGAAATGAAGATGAATGGATTGAAGAAAGAGGGAGAAATGCTTCACAAAATGAAGCTTGGATCTGCTTGTAGTAAGATTGTCCTTTCTTGGTAGGCCTTTTCTGCATCGAGAATCTGCAAAAGAATCAATTGTAACATGCCATTCCTTGACAGGGATTATTAGTAAAAGAAATTTAATCTAATACTAAAGAATAAAATTCAAAAAAATTAACTAGAATGAGGGGCAAGAGGCTCCTCTAAAAAGAGATAATGTGAATCTACCACACATGTGGCTTTAAAATCTTCTTTGGAAATGGGGCTTTGGTACAGACAGAGCCGATGACCGTTCACTAATAACGGTGTTTTAGAGTCATCAATTGTTAGGAGCCTTACTGTTCCATTGGGGAAAACAATATCCACTTCGTAATGTCCTAGCCATCTTGTACGTAGTTTCCCTTGAAATTCTTTAAACCGAGAATCATATAATAAAGCCCAATTACCTTTTTGGAATTGCTTATGCTTGATAATTTTATCATGCCATTTTGTTCTTTGTTGTTGAATCATAGTTGTTTGGTGAATGACATCTAATCTTTTTTCATCCAATTCATTAAGCTACTGCAACCTGGCTATTTGTGCATCAGTCAAATCAAGGTTAACAGCTAAAGCAATCCTTAAGGTTTTGATTTCAAATTCCACAGGAAAGACAACACTTTTTCCATAAACTAATTCATAGGGGGAGAATCCTGTAGTATTTCTTCAGGTAGTTCTGTAAGCCCATAATGCTTCAGGGAGCCTTTGAGACCAATCGTTTCGGTTTTCCTTCACTGTTTTTGTGAGAATGGCTTCTATTACTTTGTTTGTGCTTTCCACTTGTCCATTGGCTTGGGGGTGGTATGGTGTAGTCATTCTATGATGAATATGATATTTTTGAAGGGTGGATTTAAAACCATGAGAAGTGAAAGGAGGTCCTCTATTTGTGACCAATTCTCTAGGCACTCCAAATCTGACAAAGATATCTTCAAATAAGAAATCTAGAATAGCTTCTTCAGTAGCGCTATGGAGTGCTTTAGCCTCCACCCATTTGGTCATATAATCTGTGCAGACCAATATATAAAATTTTTGATTGGATGGAGGGTTAATGGGTCCTACAAAGTCTAAGGCCCATCTTTCAAATGGTTCGAGTACTACCTGGGGGTTTAATGACATTTCATCTCTATGATTAGGTTGACCCATTCTTTGACAGCTATCACAGGCTCGAACATATTTCTTTGCAGATTTAAAAAGTGCAGGCCAATAATAACCCATCCTGAGAATTTTATGTGTCGTTCTTTTATCAGCAAAATGCCCTCCACAAGGGCCATCATGACAAACTTTTAGTAAATCATAAACCTCATCTTCTCTAATGCATCTTAGGATTTCTTGATCAAGTCCTGTGTAGAAAAGACACCCACTTATCCAGCTATATCGAGCACTTTGTTGAATGATTTTTCTTTTCTCTCGGTGGGATAGGTGTGGTGGTAACTTCCCTGCAACCAAATAATTAGCGATGTCTGCATACCATGGTGAGTGAGAAGATACTGCAAATAAATATTCACCAGGAAAGGAATCATCTACTGGAGTATTATCATTAGGTGTTAACTGAGAAAGAAAATCAACAACCACATTTTCTTTTCCTGGTCGATCTACAATTGTAATATCAAATTCTTGTAATAATAGTAACCATCTGGTGACTCGAGCATTTGTGACAGATTTGTTCATTAAATATTTGATAGCTGAGTGATCAGTATGGACAAAAGTAGAATAGCTAGTGATGTGATGTCAAAATTTATTAATAGCATAGATAACTGCTAAAAATTCATTTTCGGTAATTGTATAGTTAAGTTCAGCAGGACTCATATTCTTGCTAATGAAGTAGATAGCATAAGGGAGATGATTTTCTTCTTGTCCCAAGACAGCTCCTATTGCAGTATCCGAAGCATCAGAGGATATATGAAAGGGAAGTGCCCAATCAGGTCCCCTTAGAATAGGAGCTGTAGATAGCTGATGTTTGAGTGCATCAAATGCTTCCTGGCAAAGATCAGTCCACTTAAATTCAACATTTTTCATAAGTAACACAAACAAAGGAGAATCTATTTTGGATTTTTTTTTGATAAATCTTCTATAGTATCCAGCACATCCTAAGAAACTTCTCACATCTGTTTGGGTTTTGGGAATAGGAAGGTTCTCAATGACTTGTATCTTGGATGGATCTACCTGAATTCCTTGAGATGAAATAAAATGTCCAAGTACCACTCCTTCACTAATCATCATATGACATTTTTCATTTCTTAAGGAGAGGTGGGCTTGTATACATCGGTTAAGTACTTTCTCAAGATTTTGTACTGCTTCCTCAAAAGAGACACCATAAGGGGTAAAATCATCCATAAAAATTTCCATAGAGTCATTAATCATATTAGAAAAGATTCCTATAACTGCTCTTTGAAAGGTTGTTGGTGCATTACATAGTCCAAATGGGAGGACTCTATAAGAAAAAGTTCCCCAGGGGCTAGTAAAAGTGGTCTTATCTTGGTCTTGGGGTGCAATTTTGATCTGGTTATATCCACTGAAACCATCTAAGAAAGATAAGAATTTCTTCCCTGACAAACTATCTAACACCTGATCAATGAATGGTAACGGAAAGTGATCTTTTTTAGTGGCTTTATTTAAGGCTCTATAATCTACACACACTCTCCATTTCCCATTTTTCTTAGGAACTATTACCAATGGGAAAACCCATTCACTGTCAGGTATAGGATATATAAACCCTGCATTAAGCAATTTTTGAAGTTCCTCTTTAAGAATATCTCTTAAATTAGGGTTTATTCGTCGTTGAGATTGGCAGATCGATCGACAATCTTCCTTGATATAGATACAATGAGTACATAATTAAGGAGAGATTCCCTTCATATCTGTATAGTCCCATGCGAATGCTTCCTTATGTTCAAGAAGTAACTTCATTAATTGTTGTGTTTCAGCAACTGTCAAGTTGGGGTTTATATTCAATGTTTTTCCAAGTTCAATTTCTACTGGTATACTTTTAGAAGAGATGGTAGTTGATGTTTGAGGTAGGTATTCAGAGTTAAGGTTTTCCTGGGTATTTGACTCAAAAAGTGCAGCTAGTTGATTATGTGTTTCTGGAGTCACAGGGGAGGGTTCACAAATAAAATTATTGATTACTTCATCCTTAGAGGCATCTTTAAGGATTAAGGCTTGTCCAATAGTCAAGATAGGTTGAGTAGTTTGATCATCATAGTCCACCCATAAGGAATTGTCATTATTAATCAAGGGTGTAGCGTGAGGGTAAAGAGTAAGTTGTTTGGTTTCATATCCATTGGAAATTGTCATTGAACCTGATCTGCAGCTGATAAAGGCATCTGATGTGGGTAGCCAAGGCCTACCCAAAATTAGAGGATGACCCCCCAACTTTGTTTTATGTTGTAATACCACAAAGTCAGCTGGATAATTCTAGGACTCAACTGAGATGATTAGGTCTTCAATAACTCCTTCTGGTTTGATTGTAGAATGGTCGGCTAATTATAGAATGGTTGGGGTATCTCTGATTTCATTCTTCAGTTGCAACAGTTGTGAAGTTTCAAGAGTCATAATATTGATAGCAGCGCCTAAGTCTACCAGATCTCGAGGAATTATTGTTTTTCCAATTTTCACTGTGACAGTAGGATGGTCAGGATCACCATATTTAACTGGAGGAGCTTTACCTGACATTAGTGCAGACAAATCACCCATGACATGAACTTTGAGGGGATATTTAGTTTTCCTACTGGGTTTCTTAACACAAATGTCTTACATAGTTCTGGCATAAATTGCTACATCTCTTAGTGGTTGTAATAGTGGAATTTTGACATAGAGATTTTGTAATTCCCCTAGAAGATTGAAAGCAGGTAGCTCAGGAGTTTTAGTCAAAGCTAAATTCTCAGGGAATGGTGGTTTCGTTGTTTTAGCAACAGTATTAGAGCATGGTTGTACCTCTTCAGGTGAATCATGCTTTTTTATTTCTTCTTTATCGGAATCAGAAGAGGTAACATCATCAATGACAGGTTTTACTATTTTCCCAGATTGTAAATGAATATCATTGCATTGTGTAGGGAAAAGAGAAAGTATAGGCTAGTTTTGAATATCAATACACTGCACAACCTTATTATTGGGGTTAGGTTTAGGTTGTACAGGTAGTTGGGGCTGCATCATTTGATTATTCGGTGGAGCACCTGATGGTAAAGGGAGTGGTTGCTTAAATTGTGATTGAAATTGAGGAAATTGATTTGGGAATGGGGGTTGTTGACCTCTCCAATTTGGATTCTATTGGTTAAGGTAAGGTTGTTGTTGTGAAGGACAAGGTGTCCATATTGTTGGGTCTACAAAGGGAGGGTTTGTTTTTTGCATGGGTGGGTAATTCATTTTATTGAAGGGTGGGTATTGCATTTGGTTAAAGGGAGGGTAATTTGCTTGACTAAAAGAAGGATAATTATTCCAATGATTAGAAGATGTAAATGGAATATTAGGATTCATACCTTGTCCCCGTGGTTGCCATTGCCTTCTCTGTGTCAACAGATAGACAACTTCAGCTTCTTCATCAGTTGGTTGTAATGCTGCTTTGATTCTTGGTAAAGAAGGGCATTGTTGAGTTTCATGATCCTTATCACAAAGGGTGCAAATTGTCTTTTTGTCCAATGGGCATTCCCTTCGTGGGTGTTTTTCTCTGCATTTGGAACAAAAGATGGACAGAGCTGCTTCGACTTGTTTCTTTTTAATATGCAAGGTGTCAATTTGTGAAGAAAAAGAACTTAACATTTCAGTTTTAAAATCCTCAAGTAAATTACCTATTTCAGCTCTTGTTGCTCCTCCACTAGATGATTTTTGAACTCTTGAAAAAGTGGTATCCCTGTTGTTTGATCTATTCCTTGCAGCTCCTCTTGAACATCTTTTACAGAGGTTAACAATTTCATCATATGATTCTTTAGATATCTCCCCTTTTCCAAGCATATTCAACATATCTAGACAGTCATCCCTTACTCCTTTTAATAATATTATTTTAAGAATATCTTTACTTACATCGGGGTGACTGGATCTTTGTAGATTATACTGTAGCCTTTCCACAAAGTCCTCCAGATTTTCATCCTCTTTCTATATCATCTTGAATATTTCCTCTCTTTTTTCTCTTGTTCGGCAATAGTCTTGATATTTGTGCAGAATTTTTTGTTTCATCTGATCCCATGTTGTGATTACATGACCTCCAAGACTCATGAACCATCTTAATGCATTTCCCTTTAATGTTGCTGGAAATAGCTTTAATTTTTTAGCATTGGAAATGTAATCATAACTTCTGCATAATATGTCAAAATTGAAAAGGAATTCATCAGGATCTTCAGAAGATAAACCATGAAAGTTAGGTAAAGTTGAAAGTGGAATATTCTTCATGGGAGCTACTCCTCTAGGAAGATCACCAATAGGAAATCCTAAGGTAGAAAAAGAGTTTTCATCGTTTACCTCTCCTTCAAGACCTACCTATTCTTCATGGTGCAGTTCTTCATTATATCCATCCATGGTTTCTTCTGTTTGTTACCCTACTACACTTGCTCAATCCTCAATGTTGTCTGTTGGTTTTTCAATTGTCTCCATTTCAAAGTTCACTTGAAAAGAAGGTTGAGGCTTTGGTTTTCGAGAGCTTGGTCATTGAGGAACAACATATTCAGATTTTGATATAATCTTGTCTATACAAGTCTTTCTTCCTCCCCTTCCTCTGCCCCTGCCACCTGTAGGGTTAGTTTCCTTGGGGGGTCTGCATCCTCTCATGCAATCTGTACATCTGAAAGAAAAATGTAAATGATTTTGAAATCTATAATTGCCTTCCCCGGCAACGACGCCAAAATGTTGGTCACTATAATTGTTTATTAATTAAAACAATCAAGTGTTACATAAATTGTCAACCCAAGGAAGTCTATTTATTTCAAAGGCAATCACACATTGTATATGCTCAATCTCAAAAGAAATTTAAATTTGTAGTAAAAGTTACACTAATCACACCTTGATTTGAATAGACTGAAGTTCTACTTTGAATTACAGTAAAAGAAATCTATCTATTGCAGGATTTAAGATTCAAATGAAAATAATTATCAGAAGAATCCCGGATTACATTAAGAAGCAACAACCTAGGAAAAAGGAACCTTTCAACATACTGCAAAGAAGACTAACTATTTTGTAACAGAGAATAGGACCCTATTCCCCAAAGCAGGAATCTTCAGCACTTGTCTCTGACTATCACATTTTCATAAACTCATTCTGCAGATAGAATTACCAATCAAAATGATCAACAATTACCTAGGAATGAATTGTATGAAAACGATGCAACAATCAGTTGAAACAAAGTTTCAGCAAAACAGAGTTTTAACAAGGTATGAATAAAAAAAATACTAACACACTACAAAAACTAATGGGTGAATCTTGTGAAGAAGGTGGGCCCTCTCCTTCTCACAAGATTCCCCAGAAATGAAAGTGAACTAAGAAGAGATGCTCAAAATGATCTTTTATTCATCTGTCCAATGTGACAAGTTACAATATCAAAAGTGAACACGCTCTTTCTATGTAATTTCCTTCTCGCTAAGCCTTCTGTAATCTCTCTTCTAATGTTGATTTCTCCCCTATTTAAAGAGGAGAATCCTCTTAATACAATTAAGCATAAAATTACATGTGTACATACAAATCCTATTCTTAGTCTGATCTAATATTCTATGCTGGAATAGGATATTCTAATCTTTCGTAGAAAAATGATGTTACAGTGGTTGTAATCGTGTTGGCTTGAGGTACAGCTGTTGCATCCGGTGTAACAGCTCCTTTAATTATCTTTTCTTGTTACTGTTGTATGTGAAATACTGTTTCAGCATCACAAATCATGGACTATTTCAGTAACAGGATTTGCGTACTGTTTGACTGTTTCAACAATGTGGTATTCAAGAAGAAACGATGGTTGTAATGGTGTTGGCTTGAGGTACAGCTGTTGCGGCCAGTGTAATAGATCCTTTAATTATCTTTTCTTGTTACTGCTGTATGTGAAATACTGTTTCAGCATCACAAATCACAGACTGTTTCAGCAACGGGATTTGCGTATTGTTTGACTGTTTCAACAACGTGGTCTTCAAGAAGCAACGATATATTAATTGCAATCTTCAAACTGCTTTAGAAAATATATATTTCTGATTAATGGCTAAGTATGAAAGTAATCTAAAATTACATGTAAAACAAATTAAACATATAGCAAAGAGAATAAACGTTATATACCTTTGGAAAAATAGATTAAGGTGATAATGTAGGCTTAAATATGAGTGGGAAAAGGATGTAATGATAGAAAAAAGTATGAGAAAAAAGGTACATTATAGGGTCCTAACAATAGATATCTCGCAGTTGTTGCTCCATTGCCCATGAGTGTCCATAGCCCCGATGCAATCACCACAACTTCACATACCTTGCTCTGCTATTAACAAGCATCCAAATCCATGACAAAGATATATGCATGTCCCTCAGTCTCATCAAACTTTCATTTCCATTCATTCCCAATTTATTTAGTGCATGCTTAGCATTCGGTGGATGGGGAAAGTGATGGCATTTTATCCTGGTAGGGGATGATTTCTAGCTATTGATATTTATTTGAATATTTGTTGCACTTGGCTAGGTAAATATATCCCTTTTGGTTTTCATCCTTCAGAATTTAACACTTCACCTTTCACCTGAGAAGCTACTTAGTGTGTGGATGTTTCCTCTATGACACAGGATATGCTCACCAACCAATACACAAGGATGGCCTTTAATTAACCACTATGCTCAGTCATGGTTTAAATTTTGTCACAAAATCCCCAAATAGTTCTGATTCATGTTCAAACAGAGACCCTTAATTCCACTCATGAGCTAGGAAAGTGATGTAAGATTATCCATGCATGCTTCCTGTGTGAAGGTGTTTCCTGTGAAGAGAAAAATTGAGGTGAGTGGTTTTTATGTCATCAAATATAATCATGGATAAAAATTTAAGAAATGAACTTCTATGAAGGGAAAATATGATGGTGAAAGAACGAGAAGAGAAGTGTTGAATTAGGAGATGAACGCAACCCAAAACCTTTCTACAACTAGAAAATTAAAACCTTAGATGAGTGACGATCAACAATATGCAATTAGTAAAGAAAGTGAACTGATAAAGAAATCAAAGATTGAGTGTTTCCATCAATTTCGAGGATATTCATGCATTCCAACCAGCTAGAAGTTTGTAGCTTCTTGAAACAACTAATCCATGCAAAATCTTATACATGTATTACTTTGTTCAGATGGGTTTCAGTACCAACACTGATGGAGAATTACACCTCTCATTATGATTTTCTAAAGACTTCCAATTCAATTTTTCATCCTTATGCTTCAGGGGTAATGATTGCCCAGAACTCCAATTCGTTGTCCACCATATTTATCTTCTTTGGTCTTGTGAGTTCTTTGTTTCCTCTCCACTTCTTCAAGCTCTAGAACTGATGTTACTACATGACATGTTCAATTAACCATAATTCCAATGGTTCATGATCAATTCAAATCCTCTGAATACATGTGTCCTCTTCAAATATTTTCCTTCTTTTCAAGTGTATATATATTTCCATGATCAAAATATGGAAAACCTTTCTAAAAATATTTATCACAGTAATCTTAATATAGCA
The DNA here is from genome assembly GCA_000966675.3 of Picea glauca. NCBI lineage: Eukaryota > Viridiplantae > Streptophyta > Pinopsida > Pinales > Pinaceae > Picea > Picea glauca. The sequence continues at coordinate 160,467 of JZKD02S0357892.1, read as the reverse complement.
ATAAAAATCTATCTAGATGTTTGGGATCAAACCATGAGTGTTACCTATTCTAGTTGTGGGGAGATAGAGTATACTTGAGCTTAAGTGTGGGTTTGTCTGATGAAATCTCTCCTTTTGGGAAGCAAATGATTATAATTGAAATGATTACTAGTTCTTCCCTAAAGAGGTGTGCTTGAGAACCATTTGATTGATCGGTATCCCTGAAATTAGATTTCATTTGAGATACATCAGAGGGAAACTAAAACTTGAAAATCTATTCCTCGAGGTGTATGCTATATGTGAAGTACAATATTACTTTCCCCCATGATTGAAAACATACATTAAAAATGGGAAAATGATAAATGCACCATAAATTAGTCTCAGACATACCCTCTATCATAGAGAAACAAACACTTGAGTGAGTTCTTCTCAATAGACACCATCCTGAGTAAGGCTATGAACAACTGATGTGATCTTTCAATCTAGTCTCAATCTTCACCAAGATGTAATGTATTCCTCAATAGATGTTCTTTCATCATTTTGGGGTAACTGACTTTCCAACTATAAATGTGAGAGTGGATTTTTTTGAAACAAGTGAAATTTATTATTGAACTTCTTGGAGAATTCCTGCACATGGTTTCTTCATGAAAATGGAGTAAAACCAATATTAAGCCAAGATATTAGTCAGAGAAAAACAAAAATCATCAAACTAAAAGAATAAAACTTTGATGAAAAGAACTTTCAGCTAATGAAACCATCACAAACTATGAACTAAACTAATCAATAGTTGGTGGTATTTATTGAAGCAATCCAAGACAAGTCCAAAATCTATGTTATTCACATGAAAAAAAAAACATCTATGCTATGCAAGAATAAAGAAAACAAAAATAACTACGCTAGTCCTATTTCTAACCTACCCTACATCGAATGAAGGAAGGCTAGGTGTAAGTGTAGTGTTAGTGAAGACAATCAAGCAACTCGAAACCTACAATCACATATTGGTTGAAGTCCAGTTGCATAGAATAGAGTAGTGAGGGATGGAAGATTGGAATACTTGATTCATGCGAGTCTCCACTCAACAAATTGAATTTGGCAGTGTTATGATTCGTGATACATGCAAACATGTAAGATTCTTCCAAGCAATATTCAATTATTTCGTAGGATTTACTATGATCATCATAGGACTCTTGGAAGGAATTAGAAGGTGAATGACACACCTAAAGAGACTCATAAATGAAACCTGAGTATAATTTACTTTATGAGTGTGTCTCAGAGTGGGTGACATTGTTCATCTCAGGAGTAGAAGTAATACAATGAGTACTTGACATGATCATCAATTGAAATTGGAGTGTCTCATTATCAACGCATATCTCCCTGGGTTAAAATTTCACATACTCCACATGTTGAGGGGGGAGATGATATATAATTGTTGAATGGAAACATTGAGCAAAATGTGAGTCCAGATATTCTCCCATGCTGTCAATGAAATCATATGAGGAGTGCTGGATAATAAAAAGAGAATCCAAGGAAAATTGATGTATTTTCTCGTGAGGATTAATAGGTAATTCTAGAGAAGATTGAGATGATATAGGTTCTTGGATTGGCTCAATATTTCTTTTGTATTGCATGGTAATGGGTTGTAAATTTGACATGATCTCTTCACATAGATATGATAAATCATTATGCTCTGCACACTTTGTATTTTCGGTTGTTAACGTCTTTGTGTCAATGTCAAAAATTCCAGATTGTGTAGGATTGGTGAACAATAGTTCATCCCTCTTTATTTTCTCCACCTATCTCCTTCTCACTATACCTGAGAACAAAGTGTTTTTCCCTAACATACAAATACAACCCATCAAGAGCACGATTTTCATCCTCATATCTCCTCCTAAAACCCCCCTTCTAATGGGTGGGCATGAAAATAGAGAGGGCATGCACCTTTGACCATGCTCATTTGTAAAATATCCAAATAAATCTATTCATTTCTCCACATTCAATTCCAAAATGGGAAAGTAGTCATTGAAAATAGGATCATCAAGATCAAATTGTGATTCAATATGTTTTCTAAATTCATATCGTGAAGGATTAAGTGTTATAGATGGACTGCCATTAAGAATGAATGATTGATCAATCAGGGTTGAGTAGTCTTCTTGGTCTGGTTTATCATTTGATGTTTCATCACCAAAAGAGAAATGTGAAGAGTATACTGCATGATAAATATAGGGATTCTCATGTGAGTGATCAATGCCAAACAACTTTACATAAAGGGAATGTAAATCTCCAGATTATGAAAATGATGGGGTTTCTTCGGTAAGAGATTCATCACATACCAAAATAYSTTCATGATTTTCAAAAGGGRAATTATKAMATARTTCACACTCYAGAGCTATGGGGTCTAGGATTAATGATMAATATTCTCCCATAGTTGCAATMGAGTGTTTATTAGATATTGTGCACCCCTTATCTTTAGTTTTCARACSCGAATTTTGTGAATTAGAGATGGTTTGATCATCTARGTCACACCTTTCAGGATCAGAGACAAGATAGAAAAACCAATTCAATATTAGTTGGTCTGAGGGTTTGTCATTTTCAGGGAATMTATGACAAAACTACATAACTCTTAGGGAGAAATTATCCAYAGATTCGATTATGAGCCTATGGATTCCTTTAAGTTMATCAAAGAGTTCATCATATACATAATMTTCATGAGTTGYGATAAACATTTCCTTAAGTTGTTCCCAACTATGAATCAATTTTTTTATCAAGGTCCTAAACCAGGATTTAATTCACCCTTCAAATGTGAGAATGAAAATTCAACACGTTTCATTTTCCTGAATAATCTTAATGTTTTGTTGAGCGCTGTCAAATCGTTTAAGATGCGTGAATTCAAAGGCATTCCCTTCACCATTGAATTTGGGGATTGAAAAGATATTGACTTTCTTGATTGAGATGGCCTCAGTGGGTCTCAGAATATTCAAAGGGTCATCGTATACAAAGTTATGGAGAGGAGCCATGTGCTGGTTAAAAGTTAATGAAATGACTCCACACGGGCAGGCTTGTCATCCTCCCTCCTTCTAGAACCATCTTTTTTGAAGTGTCTAAATTCGCTTGACAATAGTAATGGGTTACCCCCAATAAGAAGTCCCAATTAGACCTCTCATTGTTTGGAATAGGGAAACCATTTGGATTATGTCCTAGCAACCATTCACAGTTTGGTTTTATCGGTTGCGGCCTTGTCCACTGATGAGGGTGAATTATGGATGGTTATGCAAACAAAAGATGTAAATCAAGACTATGTAAATGTAGGTATCTAACCTACTTCTAATCTACCCTATCCTAGCTAGGAGTGAATTAATGTAAGTGAATGAGTTGTAACATGAAATTAACTCTACCAATAGCTTCACCCAGATAGTTGAAATGAAGAAATAAAGTTAGATAACACATGCACATAAATATATAACCAGAATAGTCTAAGTCACTATATCACATATATTGGAAACTCATTCGCTCAGGGCATGTAATATAAGAAAGAGTAACAAAACTGCAAGAAAACATGTATTGTGTCAAAATAGTCCATAAACAAACATGCTCTTACAACCCATGTGAACAACAAACATTCTTCTTGAAATAGTTTGTAGCAAAATAGTGAGACATGTGAGTCCTTCTCTCTATCAAAAGTTGGCCTTGAGGGCTTTTCTATATTAACAGTTTCAACAATAGTACATGAAAACTCTAAGGATATCTCTTCAATTTTAGTTGACACTATATTCCCAAAGTAGTTCAAAAGTGTACAATGTTTGAAGACCCAAAAGCCCCATCTTTGGGTACAATTTTAGTATTTAATGAGGTTCAATGTGACCCTTGGAATTTCACTTTCTTTCATGACCTTTCACTTTTCAATGTTTGTATTATTCCCTTTGTAACGATGAAAAACAAAGACAACAATTATAATTCAAATTTTTCTTCTAGTGTTGGTGGGCCATCATAGATTTTGACCATATGTGCCCTGCACGCCATGAAGGTTTTCCAAGACATGGAAACATATTCATCATCCTTGTTTAATTGTCGATTGTCATGGAGTTTCTAGATATCCTCTTCATCCATTTACGTTATATTTTCCTTGCTACTCCTCTATTACTGCTACATCTTTTTTTATTTCTCATTCATCTTCTTTTCATGTAGATTGCATCGGGAGAATGTTGAGCGCGAGCCTCCTCGGCTCAGTACCTGGCACCATTCAACATAGAATAGATGATTGTAACTCCAAAAAAACTATCAATACTAATCATTAGAACTCATATAACTGAGGCATTAAACAATTGAGATATCAAGTAAACTTCCCTAGATTCAATCCCTAGTTGGGTTGCTCATGATTGAGGCATTACATTCTCTGCGGTTTCCAACAAGGTAATGGATATTCATCTTAAAAAATTAAGGTAATATGTTAGGAATTTATTAAAACATATAAATATAAAGTTTTATATCTTGGAAATACCTTTCCAATGGTGTAAATAACGTGCAAAATGGACACCCGAGTCAAAAGTTATGGTTGTCTTACAAAAAACATTTTTTTAGGTTTCATAGGAGTTAATGGGAACTCCTCTAATTAACTCCTACAATTTGCATTGGAGGATTTGAATGAACTCCTCCAATTTTCATCGGAGGGGTTAATGGGACCTCCTCTGATGTAATCAAAAAAATTGTTTAGGAACTGTCCCAGGTGAATCAGATACCAAGTTATGAATTTTGTCGGGTGAGATAGATCTTATCTCGGGGATTGTTCTCGTTCATCAGTGAAGATCACATGATTAACTATGATGTTAGGCATATTGATTAGGATGGAGTGATTTCTTATGTTAGTGAGACGATGTTTGGGTTTGGTTTTGAAGCACCATAGAAACATTGTTCTTACCATAGATCATAACATTAGTGTATTAGTGAAGTTTGTGGCCAATCCTCCGAGAAAGTTTGGTGACGATCAACTCAAGTCCTCTAGGTTTATGTTCGTTTCTTTAAATTTTCCAGGGCATTGGGTGGTTGTAAGAAATATCTTTGGGGCATCTTCTTCCTCACGTTTATTTCGCGAGACTGATATTTTCCTATCGTGCCATCACCGAAGTTCCACTTAAATTTTTCGATGCCATCAACTACTTTCTTCCCAAGTGTTCTGATGCCAATTCTGCACTTGCTATTCTTTTTCTTAGATCAGTGTTCATAATGACATTTTTTATTTTATATCTCTTATTATGGAAAGAATCAACAAGATAAGTAAAAAACCGATGTGATTTTGAAGATAAAAAATATAGTATAAATCTCATCTCATGTAGAAATCGTCTTTGAGATTGTAAGATTCCCCTTCCATGACGTACAAATAGATAGGCCTGATCATGCCTTGTATGTTGAACATTTATATTAAGAACCTCATTCCCTATAATAACTCACAAACTTCCATCTGACCATCTCACAAACAGAGCATTTCTTTCATAAAACAATATTATTATAATTATGAACCTTTATCGTTGTAGAGAAATTTAATTCCTTAAACTGTTGCTCATTAAATCATCAACCAGGGAGATTGTAAGCTTGTGAGATCCTGGAAAAATAGATGCAGGAGTAGAGAAATTGTTTTGTATACTATCTAATCACACATAAATTCAATTGAAAGAACACCTCCAAGAGTTAAATTGAATATAAATTCACCTTTGACATGTCTCACATTCGCGTTGCCTATATTCAACTAGATTTGTCACAACAATCATCAAGACCTTAAAGATGTTCAGCTGGTTCAATTTACCCTTGTACACACTTGGAAAAAATGAAATTACATAAATAAATGAATAGTTGTTGTAATGAAAGGAGCTATTTGGGCAGTGTATACCAGATAGAGGGGGCCTTGCCTCTCTTGGCACACACTTCCAAGAATGACTACAACAAATAACTTTAGATCTACAGTAAAGGTTATGTATTCCAACATCAAGAAATTACAATGATCTTGAATACGCTCCTCCCAATGTATATCCTTTTTATGCTAAGCTATATCTATATGTTATATATCCTCAATGACTGATATGCTCTCTTATTTATACATATATCCTCTCTTTCTCAAAAGGAAAGGAGTTATAACAAGATGATACCAGATCCCAAATAAGTGGATTTGTTTGCGACAAACAAATATTACATCCTAAACATGTGAACCTCATTAACATCAAATACTTTTTTAGTCTAAGTTTGTTTGAAGAAGAAAACAACATCATATTTTAGGAGATTCGTGTTCCTAAATTAGTGTATATGAACCGCAACATGGTCAAACTATTTTCTGGAAAGTAACTAGCCAACTACCATAGCAGGGGGTCCCTAG
>JZKD02S0357892.1:115805-136113 GCA_000966675.3 Picea glauca | reverse complement strand
AGCTATTGGATATATTATTTGCTTTCACTTTGGTTGGTTTGTGTTGTTTTGATCTTGACCGCACAAGAGTGCTGGAGCGAAGCAAGGAACAACAGAGACCAAGGAAGCGATTACAGGGTACATATCTTCTTCTCACTTCCAATTTAATTCAATAGTTAGATCTAGGGAAAGCGGTATATTCTTTCCTGTTTTGTTCTAGATCCAGGTGGATCTAGGGAGATTGGTTTGTGTCCGCACTCACAGATTTATCCAATAACAATTAGGTTATTTCCAAATTACATGAGCATTCAATGAATTTCCAAAAAAACATCATAAAGAGGATCATTGAAATAAACACAATCAAAAGGTATGCATCATTTTATCTTGGGAAACCCTCATGGGGGAGAAAACCCAGCAAAAACTTCGTCAATAATAGATTTCCAATACAATGCCAATACCAAAACACTAAGAATAAACCAAGACTGAGCATGCGCCTCTCTTCTCCTTCCTCCTGCAACTGAAAATTCCTTCAATATATGTGCATTGGATGACTAAGAGTGAGTGTGTACAAATGAGGCACCATCCTCACATATAAATACTAGCTGGGGAGGTGCTACAATTGTGTCTCTTCACTTAGTAGGGACGACTTCTTCTAGAAGTGGTTAAAACCACTTTATAAACACTAGGGGCCGACTTTACAAATACCACCATATAAATATGGTTTGACCAATCCACAAAAGGGGATCTGATCTTATATAAGACCCGACATGATCAATCCACAAAAGGGGATTTGATTTATAAGATAATAACTAAAATATATTATAATATTATTTGAAGTTACAATACTTCAACACCCCCCGTTAATGAAAATGGTATTCTAATGACATGACCCAATACAACATCATCAAGAGAAGGAGAAGGCATCATCATCATCTGGAACACTTACTGGAAAATCTACAAATCATTGGAAGTTTTTCTCATCATCAATATCATCATCATTCACAACATGGAGCTGGAGTAACATCAACATCATCATCATCAGCATGAAGCTAAAACATCAACATCAATAGCATGAAGCTAAAAAAACAACAACATCAACAATATGAGGCTGGAACAACAACATCATCATCATGTGGCAACAAAATGAGGCAAGTGCATCAACAATAACATTTGTGGTAATCTGACAGACCATACTTACCGAACCTTCCGAATCTTCCCAGTTATCATAATATTCCCTAGGATATAAAATCCTAACAAGATACCACGTGGTACTCTGACAGACCATCCTTACCATACCTTCGGGATCTGCCCATGAATCATAATATTCCCTAAGATATAAAATCCTAACGAAGCTACCACTATTGACCATAGTTGGCATATACATGCACAGGTACTCTGACAAATTGTCCTTACTGGACTTTCAGGATATTCCTAGGGATGATCAATCCCCTAAGATATAAAATCCTAATGGAGATACCCACTATTGGTTAGGATACCATAGTATCATCATCATCACTCCCCCTTTCGAGGGAGGTCCTTTTGGACAACACAAAGCTTGTCTCGGAAGTACTCAAACTTCACACGAGACAGAGGCTTGGTAAACACATCTGCAACCTGCTCATCTGTACCAACATATTGGAAATTTACAACACCCCTCTCCACCATATCATGAATTTAGTGATACTGGATCTCTATGTGCTTTGACTTATCATGGAAAATTGGGTTCTCCGTCATATTTATATAACTCTATTTATCACATAGAATCATGATGGATTCCACCTCCAGATCGAACAAACCTGTCAACAATTTCTGAAGCCATATGGATTCACAACTAGCGGATCTCTCAAAACTTGGTCAAGGACCAACAGGCCCCCAACACTCACTTGTGACTCATCCCGAGTCACTCTGATCTGGGTAGTTCTGCTTCGAAACCCTCGAGATTGGCTTGATATGATTCGACTTGTTGTTGTGCCATGGCCTCTTGTGCATCAAACTCTTGGATGACTATCTCGTTCACAAGTCCCTCGAGGCGTTGTTCGGATGAAATAATAACCTACTCTAGTTCATCTCTTAGGCCTTTGACTTCTGTGAACAATTGGTAGGCCTTATCTTGTACATGTTGGAGCCTCTGAGTTACTTCCATAACTATGATATGGATAGTGTGGATCTATTACTGGGCAGTGTGTTGCTCTTGGGAGTGCTTCATTCTTTCCACAACTGACAGGGGATTTAGCTGTGCCTGTATCATTTTGGATTGATACTTCACCTCTTGGAGCTGTGACTCCAATGCCTTCAGTTATGGATTCTTTGTGAGTTTCTCATAGGTCTAGGCATTGTGATCAATAAGTTTCTTACATTCTATAGTAAGGGATTTCATTCTCTCAACTGTGCTTCGAGCAGTTGCTTCTCTTTGGTCCGTTACATCCTGTGGAGTCTCGGGCACTACGTGGAGCTCTAAGTCTATGATGCATTGTTGTAACTACTGGATGGATTCTACGAGCTGCTCCACTTGTTGCGTGACTTGATCCTCTGCCTTTATTTATACGACTGTCACAGAGCGAAGTGCTCTACTGACCGCTTCTTTCACTTCGAGTTTCTTTGTGGGCAACTGTTCTTTTCCTTCCTACATCTGTGCTTTTTCTTCGTCAAACTTCACTTGGAGAGAAATATTTTCATGTTTTGCAGCTCGAGGCTATTTGACAAGTACTCCATGTACTTGCATCAAATCCTAGGTGGATTGTTCTATTTCTTCTTGTGCTCATCGAAGGTGAGCTTTGACTGTATCAGCTAGTCGGTGGAGTTGGGCTGGCACATCTCCCAACCCTGGATCTCCCGACGCATTGGAGACTGCACGATTGGACTAAAGGGCCTATTGTACCCCTTGGAGTTCGACTTCAATCCTATCATACATTTCTTCCTACTTGGCTGCTTGTTTATCTGCTATTTCTAGTGAGGCATCGTTTAGGGCTGCTATGATGAAGTCAAAATCATCAGATGTGAGGATAGTATGCATCTTGGTCATGGTAGCTTTCGACTTCTTCCGAGAAGAAGGTTTCGGGGGGGAAACCTTTCTCTTCTTCCATGGGTCCTCCTCATCTCTCAGCGGTGTTACTTCGTTGGGCCTTTGTTCAGCTTCTACTTCATCACCACCCCCTCAGTCAAGTGACATGGAAGAAGTCTTCCCTGAGGTGTTGCTTAAGTTATGGACCTCCTCACTCTTCTTCTACTCGGGTGTATTCTGTTCTTTATGGGTGTCCTCTGGGCTGTCAATATCAGATATCTCTACGGGGTTGGTGGAGATAAGGAGGTCAGCGGACCATTCCTTAGTGATTTCCTCTAGGTCTTCTTTTGTAAGCTTATAATATGTCTGGAGCTTCTCTTTATGTTCATATGCCCACGCCATAATCTAGGTGAAGTGTCTATATGTGCTGAACTTAATCAATGGTCGGAAGCTTTGTAAGGATTTTGGAGTCATGCAAGGCTCAACTTTGATGGCTTTCTTTAGCTAAAGGTAGTATGTATGGAACACATCATTTGACTACCACAGTTTGTTCATATCTATTGAATACCACAGGGTAGTGAACTTCACGAAAAGTAGTTTGAACAGTTCTATGTCGGGGAAGGTTGCTCCTTCTGGCATCTCCCAAGAAACAAATGCAACAAGGACCAGGAGCTAGCTGAAATGAAATTCATATCCTTGATCCTGTGTTTCTTGGAAATCTAGCTCCAACTGGTTAACTAGTTACTTCGCCCAGTTCATTTGTATGCCTTCCGCGCACTTCCCTGCGAGGTCAATGACAAAGTCGGTGACCTACGTAGGTTAGTTCTTTCTTACTAACTTTCCAGCTATCAGTTGACATGTGAGGTGCACTGCACCACTCTAGATGGAAGCTAACTTGTAGCCTCTTGTTCCCTTATCAACATCGCCATAGGTGTCCTTGATCTTCTATGCTAGTGCGTGATCTGCAGCTTTTCCTAGATAAAAGTCCTGTGGTTCAGTTCCTTGCATACTCAGGCCTGTGATCCTGTGGATCAGTGTTGGGTCAACTGTAATGCGGCGGTTGAGCCATAAGTAGCCACCATGGTAACATGACGGTAGCATCTTGACATAGGCGTTGACTTCCTGGTGTCTTCCGAAGTGTGGGATATTCATGACATTCAGCAGGGTGGACTATGCAAGGTTTATTGTCCATGATTGGGGGATGATCTTTGAATTCTTTCATTTAGTTCTGGTTAGGTACTTGTATGGGGCAAGCATGCCATAGATCTTACGATCTCCAAGGTTGAAGTCATTGAACTTCAGTGTTGCGAACTTATCCTGTTCTGTTCGAATTGCGTGTATCCCCTTCGGGAGGTACGCAGTAATTATGGTGTACTTGAAATATCTTGGTACACTATCATGATTCACCGCACCAACCAGAGGCGAGATGTAATTGGGAAATATGGTTGGAATCAGTTTTGCATTTGCGAGGTCGTCTTTATGCTTGGTTCTCTTTTTTGTTGATGGTCGAGATGGTCTGGCTCTGCGAGAAGTCGATGGAGAGGCTTGCACTATCCTTGTCGATGAAGCTTGTACACCTGGGTACATCGACATGACTCTTTTAGTTATGAGGTCGATTAGAACTTCTTCGACAACTTTCTCTGCAGTACTGAACTCGACCAACATACACGCTCGGGGATTGAAAATATTGGGTTTTGGGAGTAACTTAGACACTGCAATGGGATAGAGGGCAATAGCATAATGATTACTTTGTAAAATTAGTGAGTCTGTGGGCTCATATTTGTGGTTAGAAAAATCTTTCTCGAGGCATGGCGCGACAGGATAAATAGATAACTTGGCAATGGATCTCTTGCAACAGCCGACAATGGGCAAGAAGCCTTCATTAACTTTGTTATGTCCATTACAGCACGGTCCAACGGTCTGGTGGCGACCCATAAATGCCTTTCTACCCGTTCATAGGGTCGGTCGAATGGTTATATTGGTCCTATCTGATATATTTCTTTTCCATGTGACATTGTTCTGTTATCCCAACGATGTTCCAATTTTGTGAACTTTCCTTCTGCGAAGTTCCCTCTGGAACCTTCTGTAACTTGTTGATCTTAGCTCTCTTCTTACTTAGTTTTCTATCCTTCTTTCTAGTGAGCTTCATTTCGGTATTCCTTTTTCCATTCTAATTCTTATCTTCTTGTGGCATAGTGACTTCACGTTGTTGAGATTCTTTCCTAAGATTCGAGGGTGATACTTCTTCTTTAGCGGGAATAGGTACTTCAATCTTCTATGGGTCTCTTAGTGTGCTTGAAAATTTGACATCCAAGTCTCTGGAGTTAAATAGCTTCGATCTATTCTTTTGTTCTTCAATCAAGTGTGTGATCCTTCTAGTCATGAAATCTTTTAACCCTTGCTTCTTCTGCTCTAAAATTTCTTCTTCTTCTTTCCTTCTAGCCTGATCTTTTTCAATCCAAGGTTTTCCTAGTAACATAGTAAATGGGGTGTTGTTCTCAATAAATCTAATAATCTCAAAATCTTCCTTTGTCGAAATTCCATTGGCATTCATAGATATCTTGGTGAGATTTCCACATAGGTTTATCAACTTTCCTCTAAATATCCCTATTCCTCCCAATGAAGGAGTTGTAGCAGGCTTCCCTAAAAGTTCCCAAGTTCTTTCTGTCATGATATTCACTTGTGTTTCCTCATCTAGAACACATTCAATGTCGAAGTCTCCTATTCTTACTTCAAGGCATTCTTTTTCTTTGAAGATCTCTGATAAGCTGACATGTCGGTGATCATTCAGGGTTTCTCTTATCTGTAGCAATACTTTCTTTGATTCTTTCTGGGGATATGCCATTTCTGGATCTATCTTAGGGTTTTCTTGCCTCGTGTTCATTCCTTCAAGTTAGCAATCATTCTAGGTAAATCTAATACTTCATGGTCCATAGCTTTGCAACAGAGACAACTAGGTCTTCTCCCAGGGCATTCCTTAGCAAGATGTCCTTGTTTTCTGCAACTGTAATAGAGGGTTAATCCTCTCTTTCTTTTAAATGATTCCCAACTCTTTCTATACTACGTGCTAGGGTCATAGTAGCTAACCTTCAAACAATTATTTCTAGGATCCTTCATACACTTGTTAGTCCAAACATTCTTTCTATGCATAGGTATAATATATCTGTCACTATTCTTATCAGATCTATGCATATCAAACCTTCTTTCATCTATTAGTGCCCTAGTTTTCAAGCTAGGACATAATATATCAAACATACCTAGATCCATACCTTTGAAACAAAAATTTCCACTTATCTTACTTCTACAAAGCACAAATATTTCAGATCTAGAAATTTTCACTATTCCTACCTTTATCAGAGCACAGAGCTTGCAAATCTTACCTTTTTAAGAAAAAATTCTCACTTTTACCTTTCTCAAAGCACAAAGAGTTCATACCTTACCTCTTTTCTTCAGATATGACCTATTTTCTTTAGATCTGACTTCTTTTCTTCTAATCTGACCTCTTTCCTCCAAATCTGACCTCTTTCCTTTAGATCTAACCTCTTTCTTTTAGATCTGACCTCTTTCTTTCAGATCTAACCCCTTTCTTTAGCACAAAGCTTTATAAATCAAGTAGAATACTGTGCACTAGAACGATAGATCTATGCACAAATCTTTCGTAGTTTCAGGATGGGTCTTTGCCCAAAGCTTCTTCTTCGTTAGTTCCCAGCAATCACAGTTTTAGTCTCGACAACAAAACTATTTTTTGGCACAGGGGCAGACCCAGGGTTCAACGCTACAACAACGCACCAAGAAAACCCTAACTACTGGCCCTTTCGGCAACACCTGCGAAGAAAATGAAGTCTCACCCAAGGTAGAGGTAGGGGTGGTTGTAGGACTGAGGTGTATACAACGTTAGTTGGGACACAAATCTGTTATTGTAATACTTAACAGAGCACTTAGCACCGACAGTTCATCAATATTTAACCACTATTCTACTGCGCAGATAAAATAGAGCATCACGTCATTCACTCAGATATGATGTATTTAAGCACTTATCATAGAGAGGCAGATTAGATCTAGTAGATTCAAGCACTAAGCATATTCACATAGGTCATATCTAACATTCATATACATTATTAGCACAAAGCATAAATAGATCTATCTATCTATATCAAAGAACTTAGCAAGTAAAGACATAAACACATCAAGACATTGCACAAAGCAGAGAAAGACAACATATACATGGTTCACCCCCACCCTGGGGCTACGCCCACCAACTCTTCTTCTTTATTATCTTGGGTCAAGCTTCTTACAGGCACATAGCATCAAAATCCTACTCTGCAGAAGACAGGAGATCTGCGCACACTTCGCCAGATCCTTATTCTTTGAGCTAGGTTACAGCACCAAGACTTCTTACAATTCCTTGCATGTAGCTCTGCAAGTCTCACACAGTATGCACAAAGCACTTACAATCCTTCAATCACATAGATCTAACACTTAGCCTAATATCACACAGATATGCATATCTTCTCCTCCTCTTACATAGCCTAGACATCTATTTATACATTACAAAATAGGCCTAAACATGGGTAAACCCATGGTCCGATATACAATACCCGTGACATAATCCCAAATCCCAAAAAGGACCCAAAAAGGGGCCTAGATCCCGCGATCTCTGCTTCGTCTTGTGCTCCTCCTTCGATAGGCTGTCAAAGTCCCAAAATAGGTCAAACTTGACCAAGGATCTCTCAAAACTTGGTCAAGGGCCAACATGGTCAATACAAGATAATACTCCCTTCTCTTCCATCTTTTTTTTCTTTTTCTTAGTCAAATGAATGTTATGATAAAAAGGAGGAAATGAGTGTCACGAGTAAGAAAAACTAGTTCCACCAGTGGAACATACCTATGCTCAATGCAAGGAGGTGCCTGCGGGAGATGGACACTCGGGGAAATGTTCCCTCCTGGGTATAGGGTGTCAAGTTGAAAAGGATATAAATGATGCTCTACTTGGTTGAGGATGAAAAAATGTTGAGGCAAACGGTTTATAATGCAAAGTGAGAACCGACAATAGGCTCAATACTGCAAGCAAGGGCATGAGATGCAATCACAACTTAATGCCAAAAAGATGTCCTTTTTCATAATCTTAGTCCTTTTGGTTTGAAAAAAGGATAAAATTGTACCAAATAGACGTCCTTTCAAATCCAATTTACGAGTGTGAAAGAGACAAGCTCACTAGGAAATCTTTTCGCTTTTTGAAAATGAGTAAGAAAAGAGCTTAAATCAAACTCGCCTAGGAGTCCAATAGGTATAGGTCATCATGTTTATGAGTAAGAAATGAGGTTCAGCATAAAGTCATGTATTATCTATAATGGAATCTCGGTCCTATGGAAAAAATCTCTTCATGGGCACCAAATGAAGCAGAGGATCTAACTAGGGTACCCATGTTCGGTAGGTCTCTACCATTTGATAACGACACATCTTGTAGTAGATGGAGAGTTCTACCTCGCAAAAAACTGGGTTCATACCTAAGGCATATGAGTAACAGTTATAGGACAATGCAAGTGTGCACAATGGAATGTATACCTATCCTATATGTTGGGTAGCGAAAATACATGTTCGTAGTTACGACCGGTCATCATAACGCTAAAAACCGCAAGAATCCTTGGAGAAAACTACAAAAACCAACTCAATCCATTGATGTATTAGTTCGTTAGGAACAAATATGATCTGAAACTATGGAAAGTGGGTAAAAATTGCTATAAATAGTAATAAAAACCAAATTTTACTATGTCATTTGACTTTTTTACCCAAATAGTGAATTTTGGACCAAATTACCTCCGATCTTCAACTGGTGATTGCAGGAGCATCAAGTGACAAAATCAACGACCGTCTAGACTAGGTAATTTCTCTTCTCCTCCTCTTTATTTATAGTGGATTACATTTTGTATTTAGGTTTGAATTTTTAAGTTATCTAGGGTGCAAATCAAAAGTTTAGGTGTATGTGGGCTACCATTCATCGGGTCGCATATACGCGTGATTATAGTGGATGTCTAAAAGAAAACCAACGTATACTCATCCCTATACGTGACTGTGAATGTTGCAACCCACGTATATGTCCATCAACAATTTTTTTGATGGTTGCTAACTCAAAAAATTATGTTTCTCTGGCAGGATGGTGCTAGAGTTGAGGGAAAGGGAACATGAAGAGGTAGATGTTGTTGTGGAAAGAGATCTGGGGGCCCAAATGGCCTTGAAAAGATGCGGGTTGTATTAGTTTTGGGCACTCAAATTTATGAGGTCCCAAGTGAGGTTTCTACAGTTGCTCGTGGATTACTGGGATCCAAACAATGAGAGATTCAACCTTGGTGGGAAACCAATAAGGATTGAAGTCGAGGATATTTATTTTTTGACGTGGTTGTCGCGTCATGGTGAGGTGGTGAACCTCAAATCCCAGGGAGTTGGGAGCGGTATGAATATAGAAGAATACATAGACACTCACTGCATAGAAGGGATCGAGAAGATCGGGAGTCAACTCCCCATCCGAGTGATAAACAATCTAAGCCTCAATATTGTTGTCCTCATTTTGACCCAGATCATAGGATCGACTTCATTGCACCAGGAATCAAGGCCGCTTATGTTATACTCTATAGAGTGTTTGAGACCCACATTGTACAATTGGTGCACCTCGCTACTGGCTAATATGAAGAGTCAGTTGACAGAATGCAAATAGGGTTATAAGAGGAACTTCAAGTTTTCTTCCATCTTGTGTATATTTTTGTTTGAGCGGGCTCCAGGTTTGGGACCTAGAGTTGAGATCATTCCTTGAGGACCTCGCGATCCAGCCATGGCATGGTAGACCAAGGTGATGAGACGACATGGGGGAGGTAGGGTGCCCACACCCTACCACGATGATTTATTTTACTGGTGGAGATGGCAAGTCATTGCTTTGGATGACTATACCTATGCAGGGATTGACTTCAGAGGGGACCCTAACATGCCATTGCCACCAGGGACCTCCTACAGGGTCATAGGTATGTCAAAGTTTTTAAATATTTCATTTTTTTGTATTTTTGTATAGGAAAACAAAAATATTTTTTGATGATTTTTAAGTACTAACTAGACATGTATGTGACACAGACGTAGGTCCATGATGACCAGATGGGCTTCCATGACATCATCGAAGGCACCAGGGAGATGAGGTGGCGGGAGGAGAAACAAAGAGAGTCCTTCAAAATGTGCAAGGAAACCTGTCTTGTTTGACACATAGGATTTCAATGGTTCGGGTAGAGGATTTGGCGAAGGCTATGTAGCGGCAGGTGGTTGGTGTGCCTAGATATTGGGTTCAATTATTTCGTTGTCTCGCAAACTCCGTAGTTTGTTATCATGAGACACATCTAGAGCCACATGCGTAGATGTCATGGATTTTGTATTTTCGGTTGTAAATGTGTATTGAGGGTGTTGGCTCCAATTTTGTACTATAAACATCATATTTTTGAAATATACATAAAACATGGTTCTTTGGCTTTACTTATGTTACAATGTTTACATTGATGAGAATGTTTTCTTTGCTTTAGTTGTGTGACAAATTCCATTCTAAAATGAAATTAGCATAAGCATCGGATACATAATTAGAACTCATAGGTATGTGATGTTAAGTAATAAAATCAAATTGTCATTCTAAAAGGCATACCCGTAGGAATCATCGTAGTAACGTAGGGTCACGCACATGGTAACTGTCATTCAACTGAGTTACTATTAATTGGGAATCCAGGCGAACCTCCAAAGAGTGGATACCATGTGAAATGACATCATGAAAAAGTTCTATAACAATGCTATATTAGTCCATGTTATTCGTGGATGGCCCTAGGAATACGGCACCTGAAGACACCAGTAGATCCTCAGGTGAGTAAACCACACAAGCGGCAGAAGCCAAGTTCCATGTATGACGACTGGCTTTGTCTGCGAATCCTAAGTAGACCGAAGACTTTGTTGACATCTGCCAACCAAGGGAAAGATATATACACTAAATTACATTAGTATACAAAGAGTTACGCCCAAGCTTGGGGCTCAAGCGTAATATATTTTCAAGTAGAGCCTGTTCCTGGGCTCAACCAACATGTTACCTTCATAATATTCCAATTCATAGGCTCCTTTTTCTAAGACATGTCGCACTATATAGGGACCATGCCACATGGGTTTGAAATTGCCTGCCCCCAGTAGTTGTTTGGCTTGATCATATAAAAGGACCAAGTCACCCTCAGCATAAAACCAAGGAAAGACAAACTTATCGTATTGGAGCTTGACACATCTTTTATTCTCTTTGATAGCCGTAGAGGTGTCTCGACACTCCTTGTCAAGGCTCTCTAGGTGTACGAGGCATCGTTCAAGATTAGAAGTGTCAGAGAGGAGCGTGACTGCCAATCTAAGAGAATGGATTTTACATTCAATAGGTAAGATCGAATCCACACCGTGTACTAACTGGAAAGGAGAAAATCCACTGGCAGTCTTGACCAAGGTTCGATATGCCCAAAGTGCAGGATATAACATAATATGTCAGTCAGATTTGTTCTAGATGACATTTTTCTGCAAAATGGTCTTGAGAGACTTGTTGATGGTCTCTACCTGTCCATTTTCCTAGGGGTAGTAAGGGGAAGAATGACCATGCTTAAACCCCATATTATATGTTATCTCTTCCATCATTTCATTCTGAAAGTGACTTCCATGATTAGTGACAATCTCACTTGGGATTCTGAACCTGGCGATAATTTGATTGAATACGAAGAAGGTGACAATCCTCCCATCGGACTTAATTGTAGGCATGGCCTCGAACCACTTAGTAAAGTAGTCTATGACCACGATAATGTGTTGATGCCCCCCAGTGGAAGTTGGGTTGAAATCTACAAAGTCCACCCCCCACTTGGTGAAGCGACCGACGATAATGACTGGATGGAGAGGGGCTGGGTGCGAGTGCATTTTTTGAGTGAACACCTGGTAAGGGTGACACTTCTTAACCACTTCAACGCAATATTTAAATATAGATGGCCATAAATAACCGACTGGCAATTTTTTTTGGGTTGTCGGAAGCCCAGATAGATGACCATCACAAGCCCCACTCTGGCAATCGTTTAGAACTGACTCGACTTCTTCGTGAGTTAAAAAGTGACACAGGATATTGTCTATTCTTCGACGACATAGAGTGTCATCGATGATAAGGTAATTCTTAGCTTGGTATCGTACACGTTGTCGGTCATCTCGCGAGATATACTGAGGGAACTTAAAAGTTTGAAGCTAGAGAACAATGTCCATATTAGGGGTCAGACGACGAGACAAGGAAAATGTGTTCATCCACAAAATAATCAACATGAATAACATCCTCGTTTGATCGTGGGAAGTTGGATATTAAATCTGGAAAGACTAGTGATTTCTTGATTTCGCAGAAGCGAAATCGAGATCGAATTCTTGTAAAATGACAATCCATTTCTTGTATTTCCCCCCTATTATACACCTAGTAAGGACATATTGAAATGGATTGACATCAGCAACCACAACAGTTTTGAAAAGAAATATATAAGGCCGTAATCGTTGGACTGTGTGGATGACAACCAAAGCTAGCTTTTCAACGTGAGAATATTTGAGCTCAGGATAGACTAAGTTTCGACTAAGATAGTAGATGATGTGCTCGTGGAGCTCATCATCCATATGAGTCAAAACCATACCGATCGTCTCTTCGGATGGGGCGACATAGAGAAAGTAATATCTACTATAGTCTAGATACTTCAGTAGAGGCGTCGATACTAAGGCTTTGTTCAAAGCCTCGAAGGATTCCTAGGCTCGCTCATCCCAGATAAAAGGGGTTTCCTTCAAAAGACACATGAAACCATTAGTAATAATGGCATAGTTTACTATAAACCGACATAAAAAATTATCTTTCCCCTGTAAACCTTGAAGTTGTCAAATAGTGCGTGGGGGAGGCAATCAAAGTATTGCCTCAACCTTTAGCGAATCTACCATGATCCCGGTCTCAGAGGATAAAAATCCTAGAAAACGTCCAGACCTAATGCAAAATATGCATTTATGAGGGTTCAACTAAATTCTATAATGATGACATCTTTCAAAAACTAGTCGAAGGTGCTTAGGGTGATCCACTCTCTTATGAGCGTGAGCAGCAAGATCCTCAATAGAATCTTCGACTATATGCTTAAGATCATGGAATGTGAAGGTCATAGCACGTTGGAAGGTTTCTCTGGCATTTTTAAGGCTGAAAGGCATCTTCCAGTATGCGAAAGTACTCCAAGGACAAATAAATGTTGTATTATGTTGATCCTCGGGTTTAATTTGAATTTGGTTATACCATGAAAATTCATCCATGAAAGAAAAAACATTGTTTCCCACACAATCATCGAGAATCTGATTGATGAAAGGTGTCGGGAAGTTGTCTTTAGGAAAGGCTTTGTTCATGTCATGAAAATCCATGCATACACGGATGGTTCCTTGCTACTTATTCACAAGAACGGGATTGGATACCCATTCAGTCAAGGGAACTGGGTAGATAAAGCCAACATTAAGAAGTTTCTCTACCTCTGCCTTAATAGAAGGGACCTTCTGAGGATTGACATCTCTAAGATGTTTTCTAACAAGATTAACATCCGGGTAAGTTTTAATCTCATGTTCCACAATTCAAGGGTCGATTCCTGCTATCTCTTTATATGACCAAGAAAATACATCTCAGAATTCCTTGAAGAGGTTGGTGTAGATCAGGATTTCCTCTGGTGAACAATCCACATCGATGTGTACATTTTCAATCTTGCCAAGGGTACGAGAGATATCGATCATGATGGTAGGAGAGATACTTGCCATATTTTATTTGGCATAAATGTCATGTGTATCAAGTGGAACTATGGTGTGACCAACTATCTCGCTCAGAGTAGATCGAAATTCATCTTATTTGATTCTAACAAGCTCTAGGAGAAAATAAGAGCGACGATAAATATCATCCCAAGGTTTGTTAGAACCATTAATGGCCTTGATGATAGCTTCATGCAAGGGAAAAGTCTCATCAAGGAAGTCATGTGAGAAAGACGACGAAGTGGCCCACACAAGCTTAAGAACAAGATCCTCCTTGTCTATCTGCGAGGTAATAGGATCGGGATCGATGAAAGAGTCAAGAACAACTTGATATGATATCTCCGCTACCAATAGTGGCATCGCCATTCTAGCATGCGACTGACCTTCACAAGATGTATTCGAGGAAGGTAGGGTCTAAGGATCGTTAAAATAGGAAGTTCAGAAAGGAATAGACCTCTTTGACAAAATGGGCCTACTGGACATGGTGTAAACATGGTGAATCGGTGCCATGAATTCAAAGGTACCCATAAGGGATGAATACATTCTGACATCGATATTCTCAGTTGCCGACTGAAAATTTTCGACCACGGGGATCGACGGTCCAACAGATGCACTGGGGATAGCATATGCAAAGGACAACTGGTCGATCGTCATGATATTCCCATTGTGAGGAAAACAAAGAGTGCATAAGACAGACAATATGAGGAAAGTCATAGCATAAGTCCAATTGTGTCCTAGTAATAAGTTATAATCGAGAGGCGCATCAACCACCTCGACATCCACCTCTGTCGTCATCCCACCTAACTGGACCGGAAAGGTAGGAAGAATACCATGAGGGTGGAAGGAATGATTGTCAAAAGAAATCAACATGGTTGGAGAATGAGAGAGATTTGGAGAGCCAAGAGCTTTCCAATAGATCAGGGACATCACACATGTTTCAGCGCCTTCATCAACAACCACACGCTTGATGGTATACTTCAAGTAACCCACGTGGATTTGGAATGCCACATGGTAAGGCAAGCGAGGCTTCACATCTGTGATGTCAAACTTGATCATTTTCAAGCCACTGAGGTCTAGAGCTCCTAATGTAGATAGCAAGGAATTCCTCTTTGAAGGACACGTCTGGAGTACCTCCACGGCCGACATCGCACAAGGGGTTTGACCTACGTCCTTAACAATATATTAATTATGGGTGACTCTAGCATTTGGATTGTGGTAGAGTGCTTGAGTACTCTTTACGAAATATGAGGCGGTGGCTCGAGTTTTTTGATCTGCAAGGGCATCTCCCGAGGAGGAGGAGATTCTAGACCAGGTACAGTTTGTGGAGAATTGTAATCGCGAGACTGGGTGGCTAAATTAACCAGAGAATTGACCATATTGATGCACAAATGGTCATTGTCTTGTGCTGGTGGTTTTTGACTCCCACTGGCCACATTTTTGGCATTTGAGAAGCTCGAGGCCATGTGTTGTTTATGTGGAAAAGGATTCGTCAGCACGATAGGCAGTAGAGATAAGAGCCTCGCAGCTTCAAGTTTGGGCCATAAATGAGTAATATGATCGTTTGTACAAATCTTACAAGGAAATTTCACCTCACACCTTTCTTTCTTTCCCTCACCAGCATTATTATTCGTCCTCTCATTATTACCACTTTCCTTGGGTTTATTATTATTCTTCCCACCCTTGCGATTATTATTACATCCTTTCTTCTTATTCCTGCCTGGTTGTTGGTTACCATTTGGGTTGGTCGACGATTGCACAGAATGTACATTCGTCGACTGAGTGGGATTGGAAGACACAGATGAAGCTGGCCCTCCTACAGAATGGTTTAGAGACAACTCTTTCAAATGGCTTGTCACCGAGGCTATAGATTTCACATTGGAGGAGCCTACAATGCCATCAGCATGAGTTCCGAGACTTTGTCTAGGTTCATACTTTGACCTCAATGCATCTAGAAGAATCTCGTATAACATCCCAGACTGGGCATATATAATATCTAATTGCTGGGATTTGAGGATTTCTTCTTCCTCAGATGTAACCCTAGATGTCACAACATCCTTTGAAATAGGATGTAGTAAAGACTTAAGGAACCACTCTAAGAGGAATTATGGGGGTATGCAGGTATTGATCAACCTCTTCCATCTATGCCACTCCTAGATTTGATCCGAGATATGAGTGGCTTTGTCCTGGCGTAAGGTCGACATAAGTTCTAGGCCAACATGGTAACAAACTAGAAATTGGAAGTGGTTAAGGAAGACTAAAACCATCTAACTAAAGGTCTCGTATGCCCCCCTAGGTAGCTGGATATACCATTTCACAGAAACCCTTGTGACGGTGCGTTGAAATAATCTTAACCGCATGGTATCATCATTAAGAGAATTCAAAGAGCACCATAAGTGAAAGGTGGTAACGTGATCACCAGGATCCTCGCCATTCTTTCCTTCGAATTTTGCAATATCTGAAGGAAGCTTAGTGGGAATGGGGGGCCATGTAGGATCATGACACACAGGGTCGTTCATCAACTTAGACAAGTCTGACAGATTGAGAGTGGCCAGAAAAGGGAGGCGGGGTTGCGGCATCTGGCCCCAAGCTCCCTGGAAAGATTGTGTTTGGGGAATCCCATCCAGGGTTTTGGTAAGCACCATGGCCCTATCCGAGATTGTAAGAACCTCCTCCAGGATAATTCATAAGGGGTTGGTTGGGCATCATTTTGGTAGGAATGTTCTGATGAGGGTTATAAAAACTACCACCAGACAGAGTGGCTCTGGGTTGAGGGTTTCCCAAGGTGTGAAACTGACCTGCTCCGAGTGTGAATATAGATGATAAAGGTGGATTCTTCATGCCAAACGTGTTGGTCGTAATAGGCAAAAAGAAGGTGGGTGTAAAGGATGGAACTTGAGTGGAAGCTTGCTCACCAAGTTGGTTACTCCACCCAGAAGAAACAATATTAGACCTGGGGTTAAAAGAAGGAATTCCTCCCATGGTAAGAGTTGTTTGAGGGATATGAGAGACACCAAACGAGAACATAGTATAAGGAGTTGTGCCCCCAAGTCCAATGCTAGCATTGGGTCTAGTGGCTAGGATGGAGTTTGAAAACTGTGATGTAAAATTAGGCATACCATAGGAAAAAGGACTAGAGGCCATCGGGATGGACTAAACATTATAGCTCAGTCAGTGACCAAGAGACCCAAATGGGTTCATGGAAATAGGTTGAGTATTCACTATAGGACGAGAAACATTGATGATAGGTGCCTTTGACACTACAACCATTGTGGTTCCAAGAGTCGAAGGGCTGCCATTAACTATAGTAGGTATGGGAGTCGAAGGGCTCCTAGTATCTCGATGACTCGATTCAGTACTCATCCTTATAGAATCACAATTCTAATAAGTGGAGGTGTGTGTACCACTTTTAATAAATCTACTCCTTTTAGAAGGAAAAGACTCAAATGCGGTGGTAATTGTAACAAGCAGCGAGACTGACGGGGAAGTTGGTCAGACTCCACGATGACTTAAGATTCAATATATAAAAAACAAATCCTAAGGCCAACTAGTAATCAAAGAGCACAACGAAAATAATCAAACGACCTATATGCACACAAACAGGATAAGTGGCTGAAAGGGGCCTCCCTTCCTAAAGTAGGTATGCCTTGCCCAAGAGGGGCCTGAGACTCCCTGCTAAATATCGGAGGTATATTAATCAGTTATAAGGGCCCTCGTGGGCTTAATAACTAGTTGGTCAGATCCCCCCGGAGAGGCAATCCTCCATAAAGGTTGTGTGTTGTCCGACCCTTATTTGACCCTGGGTACCTACAGAATAACCCATGCATGTAGCCTATGTGGCACCTAAGTCAAGAAAATAAGAAACCACGGTATAACCGATGCACAGGAGAACAGTTGTAAGTCATTTCCACCATATGGGCAGGGTAGCAAAGCCCGAAACCCTGACAACATCACCTCTCAAGGAGGTAATGGCACTAGCAAGATCCCCGGATATGAATAGATCCCCAGAAATATCTCTGACGCTAAAGAGGTATCGGGGGGATATCCCTTCAACCGACCTCACGCGACCTCGTTCTTAACTCCGGTGTAAGTGGAGCCTCTTGATATTACTGATTATATAATGGATTTCTTCACTCCCTTGGTCAGACACATATGTTTATTTAATAGCCTTGGAGAAGTTTACTCACAAAATCCTATTCCAAGGCACTAAATCCTAAGCTAGTTTGTGCACCCTAGAAAATAAAATCGTTACTAATCAATTTTAAATTATAGCGTTAATTTTAATGTCCTTGCTTACTCAAAAGGTGCGGTCGTGAAACTAGTGATGTTATGACTCAACAAGTAAAGTAAATGAATATGAATACAATGAAAAGTCCTAACTTCGATTTCCAATAAATGATATGCTTATTAAAAATGAAATTTTCAATTCAATTCTGCAATAAAAATGCAATATTTCTTTACATGCACTAAGATAAATGACAAAGACTCAAGAGATCAAAATGTCAATCAATGTAAAATGCCTAATATTTTTGTATTTTCAATATAAGAAAAATGGAAATGCAAGGACTGAACAACAGCTTGATATAAAGACTCTATTGTGTATAGAAAGAGGCAACCCAAGTAGGATATCAAGGAGAAAAACACCCAACCCAAGGTGCAAGGACAATCAAAATGAAAATATGATGAGAAAGGCACCGCCCAAAAATTCAACCAAAGAAAGGTTTCTTGTCATTCCACAAACACTTAACAGTCACTACAGAGACCCAAGAAGACTCAACAATCATCAAAACTTACCCAGCAACCACCAAACCCAGGAATCAAGCAACAAAGGTTGAGATATGTGACTGTTCAAGGGACACGCGCATATGTATGCAACTTGTAGAAGGATAGCATGCGTATGTACATGACTATCAAGCAAAAACCCACATATATGTGTCAAAACACAGCTAGGCTAAGGTGAAGGCTGAAAGACTCAGACACTGAGTGAACATAGGCTTTCAAGCAATCATACGACAAGAAACTCAATATGAACAAGAGCAATCTAAGGAGAAAAACACTCCAAACCCAAAAAAATAAGATCCAATCCCCAGTCTGGTCGACAATTCTATTATGAGGAAAATCTCTCTATGGCTAGGGGTAAACCACAAAAGAAGAAAATGACTATAGACTCTAATATCATGCATGATATATAGAAAAATATGCTAGCAAGACAAGATAAAAGGCCTACCTTGTCCAGACGTTTGAAGAAGTCCACCGTTGAGCACTTGACCTAAAGCAATATACCTACAACTAGTCCTCAACAACCAAGCAATGCAAGTATATGTTGATAATATATGATGTTATCACATTCAATAGCATAATCCATCAACATTCATAATAAATACGCCCATGGAATAATAATTCAAATATTTGCAAGATATTAATTGGACAAGAAAAGAGTATTTCTATTAAAATATAATCAGCAGAAGTGAATGAGTTACAGAATTCTGTGTCGGCACGGTTCGGAACTGAGTAAATAAGCTCCTTCCATCTGGGCCTCCACCACTTCAATCTTCCACAAAAAGCAAGATCATATAAGAGAGACAGTTAAGTTCTCAATCAGTAAGGGAAGAGCTTGGGGGCTGAACAATGTGTTCAGACTTAAAGGACAAAGGGATGCAGACTCAATGTGAAGTGAATAATTTCTCCACAGTAACTTTTCTCTCAAAGTTGAATTATTTCTCCTCTTTTCCATAGCTCATATTTGGACCATTTATAGACTTAAAGTGGAACTAAAGGGCCGAGTCGAAACATTTTGAGTATATGGAAGTCCAAGGATCATTGAACTTGTGATGTGACATGGAAACCCGACACCATTTTTCAATTTTGGGCACATTTCCCAATGTACATGGGTTGTAGTGGTGCAACCTACATATACACATGTTGTATAGTATGTAAGGAATGTATACGTGGAAAAAACATATTTTTATCTTTGGGATTTGCAAAAATGGACTTCAAGTTTGCATAGGGAAATGGAAAAATGCCTTATGTGCAAGATTGCATGGGGTGAGGCAAATCTTGCTATAACACACATCAAGGCCATATAGCTGGAGAATGGCTTAGGTTTATTTCTTTGTCTCATGGTTCCTTCTGGGGCACCATACTTCTCTGCATCTTGAATAATTTCTCTTTCCCAATATGGATTTCTCTTGTGAGAGATCGTCAAATGGGGAGGTTCTTAAGATTCTATCATATCATGATCTTTTGGAATCTCATCATCAGGGTCAATTTTAACTTCCTTCATGGGTTCTACAACTCTGGGAGCTATAGGTTCTTCTTCATATACTTCTTCAAGATGGAATTTCCTTGATATTTTGAGTTATTCATCTTCATCAAATGTTACATCTCTATTGATCTCAATATGATGGTCATCTGGTATGTAAATTTTGAAGGCCTTAGAGACCTCACAGTATCCAACAAAAATTCCCTTCTTTCCTGAAGGATCCAACTTAGTTCTCTTTTCTT
>JZKD02S0357892.1:83909-102060 GCA_000966675.3 Picea glauca | reverse complement strand
AAGGAAAGGACAGGATCATTGGAAACCTAGAAGCAGAGATTGTCACACTAAGAAAGGATATTCAAAAGAAAAATATGCAGAATAGCTCAAAAGTTTTGGATGACATTATCAGCAGCCAAAAATCTCATCTTGACAAGTCCAGACTTGGATACAATCAAACAGAAAAGGGATCAAGTTCTAAAACAACAGAGGAAGAAACAAATCCAAAAATCTATGCAAAAACAATCAAATGGGATAAAAAGATATGCAAGGAAGATTACAGGGACACTCCTCCACCGATAAGATTCAGATTTCAAAATCAACAACATATAGACAGGCCTCAAGAAGAAGAAGGATTCAAAAGATCTTCAACTACTAGGTATCAAACTATATTTTTTGGTTTATGTTATTCATGTAATAATTTTGGACATAAAGTTGTAAATTGCAGAGCTAACAACAAGAACAATAACTGCTTTGAGAGACATACACAAAGGGGTTATTCAAGAAGACCTAGTGAAACATAGAGAAGAAGTTACAACAGGTTTGAATCTTTGAGCACTGAAGTGGAATGTTACAAATGTAACAATTTTGGACACATGGCCAAAAATTGCAGAATGATAGTTCCTCCTAAAGAACCTCAAAAGAGTCACAAACAAGAACCTCAGAAAATGACATGGATAAGAAAGCAAGATCAATATAGCAATGAAGAATGCACAGTCGCTCTACAAGATAAACACAAGAAATGTGGTTGGTATGTTGACAGTGGATGTTCAAAACACATGACAGGTGATAGAGAAAATTTTCTTACATTACGAAAGGAAAGAGATGGATCAGTCGCCTTCGGAAATGATGATTCAGCCAAAATCATTGGAAAAGGCACAATCTGAATTGGGAACAAGAATGAAAAGGAAGAAAATGTTCTACCAGTAGAAGATATGAAACATAATCTTTTAAGTGTGATTCAAATTTGTGACCAAGGTTATAAAGTTACTTTCAATTCACAAAAGTGTGAGATAAGAAAAGAAGGTTCGGGGAAATTGGTCGCTACAGCTACAAGAACTTCAAGCAACATATATGTGTTAAGCAAAATTGAAAATGAAAAGTATTGTCTAGGAAAGGAAGATGAAAGTTGGATATGGCACAGAAGAATGGGTCACATGCATTTTGATAATCTTGTCAAAGTCAGCAAAAGAGAAGCAGTCGGAGAAATGTCCCAGATCACGAAACCAACCAACACTTTATGCAAGCATTGCCAACAAGGAAAGCAAGCAAAGATCAGGTTCAAATCAAAGAAATATTCAACAACAAAACCACTGGAAATTGTGCATACTGATCTAGTTGGACCAACTACAACAAAAAGCTTAAAGGGTGAGAGATACTTTATGTTATTAGTTGATGATTATACAAGAATGACTGCAGTTTGCTTTCTCAAGAACAAGTCAGAATCCTTTGAAAACTTCAAGATCTACAAGGAAATGGTTGAAAATGAGATGGATTCAAGAATCAAATGCTTAAGATTGGATAATGGAGGAGAATTCACCTCAAAGGAATTTATGGATGACTACAACAATCATGGAATAAAAAGGAAATTCTCTGTCGCTAGGACACCTCAACATAATGGAGTTGTTGAAAGAAAGAACATGATAGTAGAAGAAATAGCTTGAACAATGATAATGGATTCAAAGTTGATAGATATTTTTTGGACACAGGCAGTGCATACAATAGTTCACATTCAAAATAGAGTAATGCTAAAAAACAACACTGATAAAACTCCCTACGAGCTATGGAAAGGAAGACCAACAAATGTGAAGATCTTCAGAGTTTTTGTAAACAAATTCTACATCAAAAGAGAAGCCAGAATCTCTGTAGCATACAGATTAAAACGTTGATTCTCTCGATTATTTTTCCCATCGTATCAATTCGATAACCCTCTGGAGTAGTTCCCACACGATCTAGAAATCAAAATGCTTTACCACGACTGATATATTTACATTTAACCCCGATTTGTTTCATTTCTGCCAATGAAATTGCTCCCTCATGATTTTTTACAGTAATACTAACCATTGGTGGCGGGCCATCATTGGCTGAGGATAGAGCGCCAGGGCCATCATAACATAATCGAAGGTTTTATATGATGCAAATTCCATAAAGGAACAAAAGATGCTCATTTCCGCTTTTGTTGACTTGGTAGCTATGGTTCTCCACGCACTTACACTAGAGAATGCATATTTGTTTCCAGCGAACCCTAGTCTAGTGTGTATCATGCTTGTCGATAGATTCAGAATAGTTACTACCCACTCTGTCGATGTCCTTCAGAGAAGTTGAGGTTAATTTTGTTGATGGGAAGTTTGTTTGGTCACCGATCCTTACGTTCTACTTTGCTTAGCTATGAGGGTAACAATGCACAAGTCTTTTCCTCTTTTCTTTTTATGTGCCAGGGGAAGACCATGTTAAAAGGAGGTTACGTGGAGTTCTTTACCACGTAAAAAAAACTACTCTGGAATATATATGATTTATATCCCTTTTTAACACAATCTTTGGAAAAACATTATTTTATTTGTTAAACCCTTTTAAATCAAAATAATTTTATTTTAGAGTAAATTCAAATTATTTAAATTTAAAATATTAGCTTCAAATATATTTGAGAAACACAAACCTTTTACCAGAGAATTTTATTTATTTGCATAGAGGCAAGAACAAAATATTGAATTACTAGAGATTTAAAGATCCATAGCTTTCCCAAGCAACGTCAAATTGGAGTACCATATTTTGCATTGTGAAGTACGTGGAGAGGCGCTTTCAACGAGATAATCACATATTCCAAAAAAGCATCTTATCCACGTGTTATCCACGTGATTTGAGTTAGGATCAAAGTGGTGAAAATCATCTGATTTGCCTATTTTCAAGAAGAAAATTTCATTTTGAAAGACATTGAGAAATCATGCTCAAAGGAATTTTTAAATGAAAGTTCAGGTCCCGCATTCACTACTGCTTCACTCAATATTGATTCTGTGAGATCTTGTGTCATATATGATGTATAGGGACTCATTTCATCCTTTGATGTTGTGTCTATACGTTGGTATCAAAAAATTATAAATCCACCAAAAAAGCCAATTGACATCTCATGCGCTTAGTACTGTCGAGTTGAAAGGACCAAATTTCTTTCGAGCTGCATTTTAGAACCAGCGTAAGACCAATAGGTGTTTTGGTTAAGCGATCTAATGCAAGGAAATGTACCATGTACATGAAGAAATCCACTCGGGACACAATAAACTTAATTATGACTGCAATATGAAGTGGGTCAGGCACAATAGGTGATTAGTGATTGATGTTCTAATTAGGCATAAAGAGTTTCTTCATTGATAATGTTAGGATATTGACTGATGAGCACAACAAGAAGGGATCTGAGTTGGGAGGGAGATGAGATAGGACTCAATATGAATGTGGGCTACACTAAGCTGGTCAGCATTGGACAGATGGAGAATGTCATCATCAATGCACTCGGTGATGACAAGGGGTTGACATCCTTCCACTGACACATTTGCGATAGAAGAGGGAAACTTTTCAATGGGCAGTGCGTCGGGGAAGAAAAGGTGAACCTCGTCGAGAAGTAATGTAATGAAGTGAAAGGCAGGGACATTGCCGAAATGTGATGCAACAACATGAGTGGAAGGGAGTCAACTGGTGAAAGGTGTTCACACGATGAAGATAATCATGTGACCAATATCGGTGAGATGACGTTGATCATGTGAACTTCGTCGACGATGAATATGTGTGTCAGTGAGGTTTGGAAGAAGCGTGCTAGCATGTCAACCAAGTTCACAACATAGTGGACTATGTATAAGAGAATAAATAAATAGTGTGATAATGTGACAGTGGAAGAAGGATGTTTTCACTGGTACATTTTGTATCAGCGCTGGAAGAGGGAATTATGTGGAAGATATAAATTAAGAATGGGAATTTTTATAGGGAATTCACATGGATCGACAACATCTTATTTTTTAGGGCGAGCAAATGGAAGACCAATCTATGTTGTCCAAATATACCATACACAAAGAATCAACCATCACTTTGGTACTACAATTATGTGGAAGAGAGGTAAGCCCTAGAGTGTCTTTAACTTCAAACCATGTTTCATTCAAGGATGCAATAACAAACAAACCTTCTAATTTTGTTTCTCTAAACTCTCCTCTGTCTAGTATGTATATTGTGGAGAAATTTGAAGTAGTGCCAAAGTTGGATGTATTTGAGTTGGATGTCAAAGAGTTAATTTCATTTTACAAATCATATTCTTTAACATGTAGATTCGATGGTTTTTGGCCTTATACTTTAGACTTGTACCAATGGATTTTTTTGACCTAAACAAAATATTGTGAGGTTTATCTCTTTTCTAAGGGTTTATTTATTGTTAATTTTTCCAATCCTAATGATTATCAAAATGTATTAGAAGAGAGCCCTTGGTTTTGGGGCATACTGGTCCTTTTTGTTATTCCATTGTTTCCCTTTTTCAATCATACCACTATGTCTATATCAAAAATACCCATTTAGGTTCAACACCCAAATTTTCCCCTTTGTTTTTGTATTTATCAACTTTTAAAAATATTGGCAATACTTTGGGAAATTATGTAAACATGGATATAGAGTAGGTTTGATTGGGTTTCTATGCATATGCTAGAATATGTGTTGAGATTGAAATTACCTAGGGTCTCCCAAACAAGATTCTCTTATATTGAGAGAATTTTAGATGGGTTCAACTTTAAAGTTCCAGATTATGAGAATATTTCTTTTTTATGTGACTATCAACAAACAAGGCATATTTAAGATTGTTGTCCTCAAACACATGCCCACTCCAAAAGGAACATAGAGAATAAATCTAAACCAAAACACTGACAAGAATGTGAGCAATCATATCTAGAAATGACAAGAATGTGAGCAATCATATCTAGAAATGTTGAAGTGTTTTCCTTTTGGGAAGGGTTCAATGTTGAGGGGAGTATTCAAGGAACTCAAAGAGTGCCCTTAACATTGAGCCCTTCCCAAAAGGAAAAGGATTCAACAT
Organism: Picea glauca; assembly: GCA_000966675.3. Classification (NCBI taxonomy): domain Eukaryota; kingdom Viridiplantae; phylum Streptophyta; class Pinopsida; order Pinales; family Pinaceae; genus Picea; species Picea glauca. Next base: position 97,022 of record JZKD02S0357892.1, on the reverse strand, counting down.
TTGGATGACTCACCCTTCCCAAAAGGAAAATGCTAAAACACTTGGGTGACTCCATTGGGGAAAAGATGTCGCATGGAGATCCAATACAACTGAAATTACATGTTGGCTTAGAAGATAAATATAGAATATTAAATCAATGTTTTAATCTCACTCTAAAAACAACTCAAGAATGCACTAAGCTCATGCATTTTTGGAACATGTTTCCACAAGAAGAAAATTGGGTAATAGGGCAAGCACCCCGAATTTATTGGAATTAATTACTTGGTGGTAACGATTCAAGTGAATATGTAATAAATTATGCTATGTTGGGAACCCTAGAGAAATTTCAAGGAGTTCTCACCAAAAGTAAAAAAATAGCTCTTGAACAAAATCAAGAACTTAAAATTGAGGGTGAAAGTTCTACAATGAAGAATTTTTTGAGATAAAATCCCTTCTTATCCATGTATATTTCTCCACCTGATAGTCCTAGATGAGGAAAATAAATTGAAATGGTAGATAAAGAAATACCTAAGGGGGGAAACCACGACAAAGAGTAGAACCAAAATCCAAGAAGAAGCATGAGGATGAGCCCTTTGGATTTGAGGGGACAAAAATAGTGGGTATAAACCTTACCTCAAGGGTGTTATCCCATATTCAACAATGACAGTTCAGGAAGTCCTGAAAGGAATCTGGATCAATTTCTATCAATGTGTGACATGCATTTCATAAATCACGATCATGTTTTAGTGAGGGTGTTCCTTCAAAATTTTCTAGGTCTATCCTCATATTGTTCTATATCTTGTTCATTGGCTCTATAAATTGCATTGATGACCTCAAGTATATGATTTTAATTTGATACACCCACCTGAATGCTTATCATACCCTCCTTACTCAAGTTCACTCAAATTCACCTTGAAAAGGGTGAAAGAATCAAGGATTTTAGCCTCAAGTTTTTTATAACTCTACAATGAATACTTGAAATCCAATGCATAAATGATTCAGTGATTCTTAGATGCTACAAGAATTTTATTCCCTCTAATGTGAACTATGCACTAGAAGCTGATCGTATAAACACATTGAAACAAGTCATGAGAAAGGCCTATGAAATGGAAGAAGATATGTTTGAAAGTAACGTTGATCTTGATATCACATTAGGATGATTTAAAAGACATATGTCTATCCTATCAATATCAGTACAGGGAACTTCTACATATTATGAACCCCTAGAAGACAAAGGAATACAAAGGTGTGGGAAAAGGAAATTTTCATGGATAAATTCCCCATGTACAAAATTCCCTGGGGACTAGCAAGGTATCTCACAACAATCATGATACAAATATTGGGTAGTTGAATTGAATTGTTTAACAACTCCATAATGAATACATATAGTTGAAAAGGGGGGAAGATATGAGACCAAGGTCGCAATATCCTATCCTGATAATTGGAGCACTTAGACCCAAGAAGGGTTGGACAATGGCCACAGAAGGGTGGAAACCATTTTTCGTTCCAGACAAGTGTAGAATTCCCAACCCAACATTGCACTTCTCGATGATTATCACAACAATGATTGCCTACTTGAAGACGATGAATGTATTGACCAATGACTATAAGATGATGGGCATGCATATCAATCGTTGGACTCTAGTCAATGTGATAATTCGATTATGATTACCAATGAGAAGGAATTTATGGATAAATACTTGTACTTTGATATTGATGTGGATGCATATTGTAAAGAAAACATTCTGTAAACTATATCAGAGACAAATAAATTTAAGCCTGAGAATATTGTTTCTTCTCAAGTAGTTAAATCAAAAGGAGATCTAATTGATCTGTTGTGCCCCCCACAACATCCCACTAAAATGATCTAACTTGAGAGGATCTCAGTGGGTCCCCCCTACTAAAAATTTTCCAAGGTATTGTATCACTACATACTTGAATTGATACTAACATATGAACCTACTATTTTGTTGAAACAATCTAAATCATGACCCTACAAGCAATGATGAACATATAAGGTTTTTAGTTTTTCTACTTATATATTGATTCACAATTATCCAAAAATATCAAATGCAAAGTCATGCTCAACCACAAGGTAATTATTCACTGACCTAATAATGCTTTCAAGCTATCAGTGTATTTCTTGTCAAGAAAACACTCTTTAGAATGAAATATATCAACCATTCTAATTTATATTCTGGTAGAACCTTTCTGATAGTAATATTACAAACATTTTCTTCGGAATTATTTATGTCGGAATACCTTTCGCACTAATAAAAGTAGACCATGACGAAGTCCTTTCCGATAACCATTTTCATTTTGATGCATACATTCACAACAAGTATTAAAGTGATCATTTTTCTTACGTGTCAGTTGGTTGTTGGTTTATAAAGCTTATACAAATAACAGAATTTTAACCCCTAAGTGGGTCCCCTACAGAACTAATCTCAATGCATGGCAGGCATTGATTGATTCACTAATCCCTTTCCCCATAATATGAAGCTTCCCTATGAGCATAAAATTCTTAACGAGCATGACTCTAAAGGAAGGAATATCCTTTGATATCTTCCCATCAGAGCCAAAATATTTCTTAAATTTCCCTCTCCATTGAGATAATGTCTCAACCACACTATTAGAGATCATGTTGTTAGAGTCATTGTTTTAAGTGCTAATTATACCCTTCAACAAGAAATTTCTGATAGCCCACAAAGGAATGATCTTAACCCATCCTTAACGACTTATCCTCAACATACATCTCAATACAAAGACAAAATATCCTTTGATACCCTCCCATCAGAACGAGGAATGATTATGAAATTTCCCCTCTCTGATGATATATCCTTTTGATAGCACTCTCGAAGTTGTTCAAGTTCGAATGTTAACTACTATGCCTCTGATGCACGAATATGAGCAATCTGTACCTCTGAACGCATTAATGGAAAAGTGATGTTATGCCTTCAAATAAGTTGTCGCACACTCGACATCAATTTTTTGATTTAGGATTTTTTGTATCTCCATAATAACTTCAAAACCCTACTTTGTTCATTGTTTTCTTTTGTGAACTTGTTAAAAAAATCTACTTTGCATACATAGATCACGAGCTAACTTTAAGCCTTGACCCCATTTCAAGAGTTACAGGTATGCAACAATTTTAATTTATATATTATTGTATTGTTATATTTGTTAGATATACTTATGTGTTTTTCATTGGTCATGAGACATAACATCTACACCATGTCAAGCCCAAACACCACGAAGAGAAAAAACCCCATGGCTCCTGCACCAACGCCTACACCCATGCCTACAACAAACCCATAAGTCATCTTAGCAACAGATACTACCTATGATACTAGGATGAACCATTTACCAAGATATGATGAAATTTACAAGATATTCATTATAGGAAACTTCCTTCCCAAATACAGAGATTTGGCAGTTTACCGAAACATCCAAAAAAAATGCATTCACTGGGTGGTTTCCCGATAGATGTTTCTTCCTTAAAATGAATAAGCTAAATGATGTCTTAAACAGTTCAACTAGAGCACAACCAGGATCATGAGAAAAAAAGGGACCCAAATAACATCTCTGAGGTATGAAGATATTAGTCTTTGATATCACCTTCCAATGCCTATAGTATCCCTAAACAATCCATTTCTGAGAAGATTCAATGAGGATAACAAAGATTTTTCTGAAGTGATGGAAGACTGGTGGGTTGATGAAGATAGAAAGTTCAAGCAAGGACATAGACTAATTCCTATGCATGAATTTAATGCACCATACATGAGGTTGATTGCTATGTTGAATAGAATTTATGGAGAAAAAAAAATCACCCATTTTCAAATGGAATGGATACCCATGGCTTATATAGTGGTGACGACAGGTTAGGTGTTTAACTAGGGAGTAATTCCAACTTTCAACATTTTCCATAACTTCACGAATATACCAAGCATGAAAAACCAATTTTCTACATGTATGCATGCCTCACATACGTTATCTACTCTTCTATATCATTTCCTTCATTTAGATGGGATTGGAATTAGGACCAACCTCTTATACATGTGTACTATTTAGAGTTGTGGGATGTGAACTATAAAAGGTACATTTATAACATTTGTGATTTTTTCCTCACCCCATTGCATATCATAATTTTTGGTTATTCAACATATAGACTGTCAAAAGAGGCCACGGCTGGAATGAAAGGTATAACATATTGGTATCTAGTAAAATATTATACATACATCAGGGTATATGGGAATTTTGAGGCCCCTCACCTACTTCCTAAGTACGTCCCTCACAAATTTTTAATTAGGGAAAATGCCTACAAAACCATGATAATAGGGATAAACTCATTTCTCTCAGATAGAAACAAAAATATTTGGCCTACATTCCCCATCCATATAGGGGAATAAACACTATTGAATGGCCCTCATACCAAAAAATAGGAAGAGAATCTATAAGAAATATGCCTATGCTTAGGAGAAGCCAGAGAACATGACCCAAAAAACCTAGCAGTTGATCATGTAAAATTTGTTGCTCTCACTCATCCAGTAATACAGGTAGTGAATTTTTCAAAAGAGCTCTTTAAGGGAGTTTTACTTTTTGAAGAAGTGTTACAGAGGCTACCAGATGTTGTATCTAGAGAGAAGCTTCTAGACGATGAGGAAGAGAAAAGAAGAATAACTCAAGAACAATTAAAACTACTTCTAGAAAAATACTAGGAGAAGTTATAGGCACAAGAACAAGAAGAGAAAAGGAAAGCAGGCGAGACAGAGAGAAAGGAAATAATAGAAGAAGAATAATATCAAAGAAAGAAAGAAGCAAAGAAAAATAACCAACAGGAAAAAAAAGGAACATTTAAAATCGAGCCCAAGAATATCTCCAAGGTTGATGAGAAGAAGAAAAAGGAGGAAGCACTAAAGAGACTTTCTGGTGAAGGGAAGGAAAAGAAGGAAGAAGAGAAAAAATCCCAACAAGATGCACTTCAACAAAGAAATATTGAGGAGGAGAAAAAGAAAATAGCAACAAAATAAAAAGAATAGAAAAAGGATGAAGAATAAAAACAAAGGCTAGCAGAAGAAGCTGAAGCTAAGAAAGAGAAAGAAGATCAAGAACAGGAGAATACTATTGAAGATGAAGAAAAAAGGAAAGTTGATGAGGAAGTAGAATGGAAAAGATAGAAAAAATTAAATGAAACTGAAAACAACCCAACCACCCCAAATGTGGGCATAGTGAACATTCATCCTTAGGAATGTACCCCTTTCATGGCCATTCCAAGTAATTCAACCTTCTCCTGACAAGTGTTAAACTTAGATGATGTTGCAATATCAATAGGGGAGTACTACTATAGTAAAAAAAGTAAATAGATTGAGAAGAGGTCAATGGAGAGAGAAGAAACAATTGTCATCCAATCATCAACCAAGAGAGTTATTGAATGGGATACAAGGCTAGATCCTAAGGATAATGTTATACATATTGCCTCTGCACTTCATGCATTTGAAGGAGTAAATGCAATGTCTATATTTGATGTAGCTATGACCGTAGACACTACACAAGCCAAAATTACTAAGTTAGAAAGGAAGCTAAGTGAAAAACAAGAAGACATATCTAGTAAGTTTCACAGAGAAGTTAGTATTGCATAGAAACTCTACAAAGAATAAATGGAACATGACTTACAGGCACAAAAAGATTAAATCACTTCAAAGTTTGAAAGGGCGGCTAGAAATGTTGAAAACCTCCATAAAGAATTATTACACAAGGCCTTACAAACTCAAAAGGATCAAATAAATGCAGATTTTGAAAGGAAAGCACACACAGATCAAAATTTTCACAAAGAAAAGTTGGATTCCCTTAAATAGGAGCACTCTGAAGAGACAGAATAGATGAAAAATAGTCATGCACAAGAATTGGCCAATCTGCAAGCATAACAAGTTGATACCAACAAGTTTGTTGAACAATAGGAATACAAGATTCTGGGGTTACTGCGAGAAAAATAAAATATTGATAAATATCTAGAAGAAAACAAAGCAACAACCCCTGCCCTAGAATTCATAAGGGTAGAATCCATGGCTCTTAATGAAGAATTGAAATCAGAACAAAAGAAGTTCTTATGCATATTGAATTATATCCAGAGAGACAGGGATGACCAAGTAATGTTGGAGGATCAAATCGATGAGATCAAAGACAGATATCAAAAGGCTAATTATGCCTTTGTTAGGATCATAAATTGGCAAGGAGTATACAAGAATCTACTTGATACGTTGCCAATTTACACCAATAAGAAGAAGCTAAAGGGTCAGGTCATTTTTTATACATGGAAACCCCTATTGCAAGCTATACAAACTATTCAAGGGGTTGTGACCAAGGCATACAAAATATTGTGGAACAATTATAATGACCTTCTAGAATATTTCATAATGAAAGTCATCCATGCCATTGATGAAGAAACACCAACAATATTAATGATAGATGAAGTAGAATAACGAAGAGAAACTAGTCAAGAAAGTATAGAACAACTAACAGAGGTGAATAAGGAGGTTCCATATGACTAATTTCTTAAGCCAATCAATTTGATAACATTGACCCAAAATTTCATCAAGAAGAAAAATCAAGAGATAAAGCTAGAAGTATGCACAAAAATATGTGATGGAGAACTAGAACTAGAAAAGATGTAGTTGAACAAGTTAGAAGAGATAATGAAAGACTATGTGCTCTAGAGGGAATATCGAGATCAGATGGAAGCCAAGAGGATCTCATGATTATGCCAGTTTTGTAATTGATCCAATTTTTTTTTCTTCATTCTCTTAATTGTAAACTGAATTGGAATCCATAGAGACATACCCTAACTACCCTCTGACAAAAGCAGTTTTAGAATGTAAATAGTCCCTCTTTTTTTATAAAAGAGATGACTACAATAGAACGGGTTCTTTTGGATATGCATTGTATATAAACAATATTTTTACTGTATGATTTATAGAGCAAGAGGCACTTATGGAGATTTCATAATAAGATATGCACATACAAGACTTCTCTTTTGTATATGACTGCTATGTGAATGCTATAGAACATGGTTTATGGACTTCTTCTTTACAATGCTCTATATGTTTACACATTTATAAATTTCCTCATGAGTACAACAATGGTTTAACAAGTAGACCACACAATTAATTGTCAATTTGTTTGTTTTATTATTAAGCTCACACATTATTTGCATATACGAATTAAGTTTTTTGCAAGTAGTGTTATATTTTACTATACTTATTGTTACTAGTCTGCTCCTGATCAGGATATGATATAATAATTTAGAATTACATTTAAAGTAGTCTTAGATAACATTAGTTAGTTTAGTTTCAAATTTTAATTAATTTGTGAACTTTTTGTTCTCAAATTCATATTTAGATAGTATTTTAGAGTGGAAACCAGGCCAACATATTGGTCATAAATTCCATCACAAATGAGAGTGGGTCTAATTGGGACTTGTCATTGGGCGTTCTATCTTACCTTCTTGACAAGCCAAATTGGACCCATGAACAGAAATTGCACTAGAAGGAGGGCCATCAAACTGAATGCATGCAAATAAAACACTAAACCTTACCTATTCTATTTTGATGATAAACATGAATTTTCCAAGTGATTCTTACCATCTTAACCCTAAACAATATTTCAATCGTCTCTCATACTCAATTAATACTCCAGCTCAGGTTTCCACCCAGTGAGGTCCTTTGCAGTCTGAACCTAGAACTCCAACATTTGAAAGAATTCCCAGTACAAAAATTAATAGGATAGAGAGTGAATCTAATGAATGAATACTTACTCTCTAGTGGATTTTATAGATCGGTCTGCTCCCTATTGACTTTTCGGTGTCCAAACGACAAAGAATCCCCAAGTGGGAATAATCAATTCTTGAAAGTCCACCAACCCATGAAAGGAACCCAATCATAGGGATACTTGAATATCACCTTTCCCAAGTCTTACAAGGAATTTCGAAATCCTTGGACTTCCACTTAGAAACCTACTTGTTGTATGTTGGTGGTCAACCTCCCATTCCTCCCAAATCTCCACCTAGAACACCAACGGGTGAACCCAAAGATGAAATCGAGGGAGAAGGAAAACTAGAAGAAGAAAGACAATTAATCATTTTAAACCCTCATCCCATGTCCAAAACAAATACTAACCAAAAAAATAACCAACCATGGTTGGTTCCTGATGCTATAGTAGTGGCTAGAGCACTCCATGACATGCCCAAACATCTAAAGTTCTTACCCAAGTTTGCTCCTGATAAGAAATATTTTGCTGAAGACCATATCAAAAAGTTGATGCTTGTTGTTCAACTTATGAATGTTCAATATGAAGATGTTTTTTTCATATTATTTCCTTATACGTTTGAAAACAAGGCTTCAATCTAGTTCTTTTCTCTAGCTCAAGATTCTACTAGTAGTTGGAATGCATTTGAAATTGCTTTTATTGAAAATTTTGGAGAAGAAGAAACTCCAACAACCTTAGTTCTAGATATTTCAAGAATTAAAATGGAAGCTAAACAAAAGATAAAAGATTTCAATCAATGATTTCTTACTTTAATGAATAAAATTCCTCAAGATTCCAAGGTTGTTGAAGACGTTTCCATTGAATTCTATAATTCATCCCTCCTTGTTTCCATGACAATTTTTGTTAAGAGGGATGAGAAAAGTACTTTGGAAGCAACATTTTAAAGAATCCATTAAAGTTGAGAAGGACATGTTGAGTCTAAAAGGTAACCATGGGGTTGACTCTTCAAAAAAAAAGGTAATACTAAAACTAAGACAACTACAAACAAGCCCTTTAAAGATAAGAAGGATTATGATTCCACAGACATGGAGGCCCTCCAGAGAATTTCTAAGAAACTCTCCAATGAGATAATTGATTTGAAGAATAATTGTGGATAAGGATCCTCTAATCCCAAGAAAGTTCTTAAGTTTCAACACAAGAAAGAGAAGAGCACTCCTCCTACCAATAAGACCACTCCCCCTTCTTTAGAAGGTATTAACATGGAAGATTTTTATCAATCCTTCCAATCTTGGGAAAGTGTAAAAAAAAAAAAATCTAAATATGAATGGGAGGGGGAAAATGAACAACATGATCAATTTCATGAACTAGAGGAAAAAAAGGAAAAACAAGTGAATTCTTTTTGGGATATCTCATTTGGATTAGGAGAATAAGAAGAAGATGTTGAAGAAACACATATGTATCAAAATGCAGTAACCACCAGGAGTGCAAGTAAGGAATCATCTTCCAATCTCCCTTCCTCTTATGAAACTGCTAAAATACCCAACACTTAGAAGACACCCTCTCGTGAAAATAATATTACTCCTTCTATCCCTCCATCCAAATTGGATTAGGATTTTTTGGAATATTTGAAAAGAACTAAGGCTAATATTTCCCTATTTGAACTTATGAACCTACCTCATATTCAAGATAATTTCATTAAAACTATGCAAGGTACCACTTCCAAGTGTATATTTTAAGATTGTACAATAAACTATTGCAAATTAATTCTTAATAAAAAAAAAAAGATACAATGGCACACACACATTACACAAATATTTTTACCCTAGAAACCCAAACTGGGAAAACTAGTAACTTGTTTAGAGTCGCATCTCTAATATTCTATTCATCATATTCAATGTTTACAATGCAATATACATATAGGATCCTGCAGAATCCAAAACCCCTAATCCATTGACCCATATTAGTCAACAACCCTAATTCCTTAACCATAATTATAAAACCATCTGCAAAACACATGCACTGAAAAACCGCCAAAAACGGATGGAAAAAAATCACCAAAAACAAACCAATTTTTTTTCTCGGGGGCTCCTGCCCCTGAATCCCTGCAAACCTTCTGGTAGGGGGGTGAAAAGAACCCCCCAGACCTCGTTTTCTCTCATATCACTGTACAATACATGATATCAATTTCACAAAGAATATAACACAAACAAAACACCAATTAGACTTACTCTTGTTTGGAAGAGTGTTTCTAACCAATATGTGGGCCCCGTTGCCACTCTAAACTATTTACTAATATGAATATGAGAAAAAAAATTCCTCAGATGAATTAATATATGAACTAAATACTATATTAAAACTATCTAAACTATGTTAATATAACTTTATTCTAACCTATGCTATCTTGATCAGGAGCAAACTAACTATATGAGTATAGTAAAAGATAATACCACTAGAACTAGAAATAATCCATGTATACCAATGGTAGGTGATATAAAAATTCTACAGATACATTAACAATTATTTGTAGGATGCATTCATAATATCATTTCTATACTCACAAGGAAACATATGACAACATGAATAAATAAAATAGAGTGAAGAAATAGTTCATACAACATATTCCCATGTTACTCAAGAAAAAAAAAATGCACAAAGAGAAGTCTCATATAAATCTATCCAAATCACAATTTCTAGAATGCCTATTTCTCTATATTCGCTCCAAAGTAATAGTACCATATTTCATTCAAAAATGGAAACAATCTTATTTACTTCACAATAGTCTCTTTTATAAAACAAGAGAGGTTGTTAACATTCTATAACTTTCATCATGTCAAATGATAGTTACAATATTTCATTTCATATTATGGATTAGGACTTTAAAAATTTCATGTGATTGAAACAAAGAGAAACTTATACAAAATACAATGATCAACAAGTATTTGAGAGATGCATGTTGTCTCTGTATTCCTTCCATAGCTCGTAGTCCTTCAGGATCACATCTACTCTACTCAGTTGCATCTTCTCTAGATATATGTCATTGTCACAAATATTGGTTGTTACTTCCATATTTAGATTCTCCTATGTCTTTTGAATGAATTCCCTAGCTAGTGTGATCAATGTAGATATCTTCACGAGATGCTCTTTCAGAAAGTCCTTATTTACTTCAATGATTTTTTTAATAGCTTATTGGATGATATTTCTTCTATTCTCTACAATTTCTATCTTTAATTCAACTGGGGTGCCTCTTCAAGGTCTGTCATCACATACATTCCAAACTCTTCAAGCAAGCTATAAGAGGCATTCCATAATATTTTGCACACCTTTTTGAATGCTTTGTGTGTTCTCTTAATATCATTCATGAGGGGTTTCTAGGTATTAAAGAGGACCCAATATTAATCTTTTTCCTGGATGCATAGACTGGTAATATATTAGGTGGATTATCATACACACTTTTCCATTCTATAATTTTATCAAAGGCATTTTGAGACCTCTTATATTTTCTCTTTATATTTTCTAACTGGTCATTCAGCCTGATTTGGTCTTCCATGTTCTTATGAATTTCATTCAACATGCAAAAAAATTATTTTTGTACAGTCGTGAGTTCTTCATTGGCAGCTATGGCCTCCCCTTTAATAGTTTCTAGGATGAGGGTTCATGGTTGGTTTTTTTCTATGGTCTTTTCAAGGACCCAAATATCTTGTTCCAACTTTAGGACTTTGTGCTCCAACGTTTCATTGTATTTTCTTACCTCCAGGTACTATGCTTGTAAGATAAACATTTCTTGTGCATGTTTCATCCTCAGTTGTTATAATTCTTATGAGTGGGTGAGATTAAGAGCTTCCAATTATTTTTGGTGTAACCTATGATTTATGATATATCTTTTCTCAAACTATGCATTCAACCTATCCTTCTGAAGTTGTAAGTCCTACATTTATTCTTTGTAAAGTTGTTCTGCATTGTTAGCATCTTTCCTAAATTTATCGACTAGGCTATATTTGATGGTGTTTAGAGCTCCTTCAAGCTAAGATACCCTAGTTCTGGATATATCCAATGCCTCACTCAACGCATACACCGATATTGCATTTGCACCTACAAATGCATTAAGGTTTGAAGAATTATGTATTTCATTTTCCTTAGGGTCTGGTCCTACCTTCCATTTAATATTCCTCTCAGAAGGTTCTTGACTGAGGACAAATTCTCCCTTTTTTATCTTAGTTGACCTTTTCTCAATTTCCTTGGTATTATTATTGTAATAATACTCACCCACAATGACTACACCATTGTCCAGTTCTAGTACCTGAGATGAGTAGGAAAAATTTCTTGGGATGGCCATTAGAGGAGTGCATTCTTGTACAGGGATATTAACTATAATTGCACTAGGGATTATTACAACTCTGTTTAATTCATATTGTTTTCTATTTTTCTCATGTTCTTCTTCTTCCTTTGCTTTCTTCCTTGCCTTGGATTCATCTTCCTTTTTATTTTCTTCTTCTTCTTTCTTTCTTTTCTCTTTATCTTCAAAAACTAGTATTTTCTTCTCCATCTCTTCCTTTTCAACATTCATTTTATTCTCTTAAGAACATTTCCTTAGGGCTTCATCCTTTTTCTTCTTTTCATCTTTATTGGTGTTCTTATTTCCCTCTTTCTTTGTCTTCATTTCTAGATCTACTCATATTTTAACCTCTCTAGTACTTCTTTGAAAAATAAATCTCCTTTGAAGAGGTCTTAAACAAATTTTACTTCATGGATAATTGGGTGGGTCAACTTGACTCATTTTAAATGGTCATATAATATATTATGGGGATCATGCCCTTTGATATTTCCTGTGCATAAAAATATCTTCTATAGTGTTTCATTTTCCTTGTCATCATGGGGTTTATTATATAGTGTATATATTCCTATGTACAATGGGAAATTGGGTGAATATTTCTTGTTCTTTTATTACATATATGTTGTGATCTTTTGTCCCATTATCTGCTAGGAAACATCTCTCGCTAACAATTTATCAGGCACATATTTGGGCAAGAGGTGTGGTGGCCCAAAAATTCCATAAACCCTGATGTAAGTGTAATACTTCTTTACATACCAATCTTCAATTTCTCTTAGGGTTGTTATGGTTGTTACACATCAAAATGCCACAGTTAAATACCTCACCCTAAGTGTCGCAAGTATCATAAAAGTGTCGTACGGACCTTGGTAAGTGTCACAAGTGTCGTCAAGTGTTGTATACACCTTAGTAAGTTTCACATGCACTTTTCTATGTGTTTATATGTGTTTTAACCCCTTGAAACCATCAAAGAACATTTTCCATGATCCCTAAGTCATATTGGAGGAAGAAACCCATCATTTCAAGGCCATAAACACACTTTTTAC
>JZKD02S0357892.1:62589-77002 GCA_000966675.3 Picea glauca | reverse complement strand
AGTGACTTCCGACCTTATGTTTATTAATTTACGCCAATATGCGTACACCTATTGACAATGTCACAATTAATGATCTTTTAATCTTAATTAACCTTAAACCCTGATCTGATGGCTAAGCATTGAAGATGTTGGCATATTATTAGTCGTCCTCCAAAATCAAAGGGTCACATTTATCGTTCATAACTTTCTTGCATTTATCACAGCATCCATTAGCATGTTTACTTTTTAACATTTACCTAATCACATTAAAAAAATGTTGTAAGGTTATATAATTACCACGTTTAATAATTAAATAAGATTAAACCGCGACATCTAAACAATTATCTCCAACTGCTAGCCCCGTTTTGGCGTTCACCAGCGCTATGTACCTTTTGGCGTTAGTGTTCTTCTTAAGACGCTTTGCTTGGTGGGTGGTATTGGGTATGACAATTAAAGTATTTATAAGTGAAATTATTTGTAAAAGTCACCTCGTGTGGTGTGTTGGTAGGGCGGGTTTTGTAAAGACTTGATCGGTGGGGAGTTTCCGGGTTCAAATCTCACGGACTCCATATAATTATACTTAGCCCTATATTATTATATTATTTAATAAAAACTCATAATTATATATATATATATATATATATATATATATATATATATATATATATATATATATATATTTTTAATTTAAAATTTTATGCAAGCGTATTATTACTTTTAAATAAATTATTACAACTAAAAATTAATATATCAAAAAAATGATAATTTAATTATTAAAAAGGCGTATTAATACTTTTAAACAACTTATTAAAACCAAACATTTATATATATAAAAAAAAAATATCCGTGGCATTCGCTGGCAGCCTTTAAGGTCGGGCTTCTGGCATGAGGCCCACGTGCCCGGCCTTCGGCTCTCAGTACCAAACACCTAAGTTGTTCCTTAATCCTAACGCTGCCTCACTTCAGCCTCTTTCCTCTTTCCTCGGCTCTTGGCGTTGGTGTTGGTCTGGTTGTGGATTTGTGCATGGCGGTGGCTGGTGGTGAATGTTAGTATTAGTTTGGAGAAAGAGATGGCCTGAGTTTGAATCTCAAAGCCATATATCCATTTTGCTAGATTTGAAGCGTAGCATTGTCGTTGTCATGTAATATCTCTCTGGTATTTCCGTCTCTTTGTCATTTTTTATTCGTTTTTCTCGTTGCTTATTGAATGTACAGTGAGGATTTTGCATGATCCCTTGTGATGTTAAAAATCAAACTTTCGATCTTCTGGTATATAAGAGATCGCAAGTATCCAACCGGGCTTCGAACCAATAGAGCTACAGAAGCAGGCTACTGGAAGGCCACTCGCAAGGACCGAGCGATTTTCAATGCACGAAGTTCTTCACTCATTGGGATGAAGAAAACCCTGGTGTTTTACAAGGACCAAGCTCCGAAGGGAGAGAAGAGAAACTAGGTGATGCGTGAGTATAGTCTCAAGGGAAAATTTTCATACAATCAACTCCCAAAGTCTTCCAAGGTAAATACTTCCATATCACCTCTATCCAATCTCTTACTGTGTGTGCCATCTTAGAACGTTTCCAATGTATATATAGTGTAGTGTTACCAGGATCATGGTTTCTGATCTGTGCAAGTATCATTTTTTTTATGTTTTTAGGGTTTTCAACTTTGCGTCCTTATGTTACCATTCTATATATCTGTATAAATTCCATGTTATTGTTGTTAGGTCGTCAATTCTATATTACTATATATCCTGGGATAAGCGCGTTAGGTAATTGAACTATATTTCTTCCCCGCCTGAGCAGAGCTAGCTCAGGTAATACCAGGTCCGGAAATAAAAGCCTATCCCCGATTGTCCCCTATCTTTTACGATATTTCATTAAGATACCATTCAATAATATTGGATTATGGGTAAAGCCTCGACTGCAGAAGGGTGCAACACTAACTTCAAATTCCAGTTCAACTGGCCGATGTGACTCTCTTCCAGCCTTACCTACCGGAAAGGAAACCGACGTAGCTGGACAGAAGAAGCGTCTCTGTTTTCTTTTCCATCCGGTCCATATCACATACTGCATGTATAAATATATGGTTCTTAGGATGTTTATCATAGATGTTTTGATGTATTTCTAATCATCTTCATATGAACAGGATGAATGGGTGGTTTGTCATATATTTCAGAAAAGTATAGCTCATATCTTGATGGTGGGTTTGGAGTATGGCTTTAGGACCCCAGTCATCATCTGCAACAACATAGAACATCTGTAGACTCTGCAGAACTCTCTGAATTTGCCAACATTATGAGGAGTACTGCTCCTTTCATACACAATATGGTTCTAAACGACCCAAGGATTAACATGAATAGCATAAGTAGGCCTAGTCCATTCCCTCCATTTCTGAATCTGAGACAAGAGAACAACCATGTCCAACAACCTCCTTTTCTCTTTTCATAGTTGGTTGCATTCCCACCAAATTCCATATCCACAAACGTGAGTTTTCCAATGGAAAATTAGGCCCAACTCCATAGCCTCCTTCCAAGGTTGTCGCAGAATTCCCTCCTGAGGGCACTATTTGACCAATACAACGATTCTGGAACCCTAAAGAATTTGCAAGTTAGAGCCTTCTTTTGGTCCAGAACTAGATAAATCTGGCAAGGTTGAGCCGAAAAGTCAGTGGTCGAAAGTCATCCACGACTTGAAATCAACATGGAAAACAATGGGCTTCCTACGCAGATGCAACCTCAACTTGCGCTCTCCCTTCCTCAAGCTAACACTTATTTGTTTGGGTATTGAAATGAACTATGAAATTGTTTGTAATCATCTCAACCGATCATTTCAAGTAGGTCCTTCATCAACTAGTCTAGTGGATCTGGATGACTTCTGGGGCTATTTATTTCACGCTATCCAAACCATTTCTATCGCGGAAAACTGCCATATGTACATATAATCTACAAAGGCTTTTGATCAAAGGCTTGGACTAAAGAGAATACCCATTACTGCACATAAAGAGACCTATTACAGCAGCCATAAGTTCAGTTACCTTCTCTATCGTTAGGTCAGTTCAGAGGAAACACAGATAAAGGAGATACTTTTTCTTTACCACAAGTTACCACACATAACTGGAGTCAAAACCAAGTGTCTATCATAACTATTTTTTTTTTTTTTTACGAGTTGTATTTCTTCGATACCGAATTGTATTTGTATCTGTATTCTTATTCGCAGCTTGTTATTTTGTTTTAATAAACTATTAAAGATGTTATACTTTTGCCTAATAGTGACTGTAGAAGTCTGAGTTTGTATTGCTTAAATCTTGTAACAACCCTAGTTGCTTGTTTTACTGGTAAATTTGTGTTAAAATTCGTATTGCATTTATTTATTTTATTTTTATTTTTATTAAAATTTATGTGTTTTGTTTGCAGGTTAAGCATGGCTAGAGTTTTGGCCTTTAAGGCCCAAATTTTTATTCACCCTAATACATTTATTTAGGTATTTACTATAACTAAACCCCTTATTTAGGCCCTTGATTCCATATTTGAACCAGGGCTCTGATACCAAATGTAATAGCCGAGTTAAATTAACAACCATTTATTTTAAACATAGCAGTAAAATTTAAGAGTTACCTTCATATAGCACATTCACAATAAAATTTATCAATTATAATAAATTTTTATAAGAGATTAAAACAATGCAAAATTTGAAATAAATCCCTGAACTTGATGCTATTATCCCTCCGTTTTTCCATAGCTTGCCTCCTTGATCGCTTCTGAACACTGCCCAAAACCGTTCCTCCCTGCCACCTAGGTAACTCCCTAGCTCCAGGATATCAACGGATATCCTGGCCCCCGTGCCCAAAACCCCCAGCAACTCCAGTGCACTGTATCAATCCTACTCCATAACTTCACTTCTCTTTGCAAATCCAGAGCTCCCCAAAATTCATCCCCCCCAACCTCCGTCGAATCCCTCCCATCAAACTCCTTCCCTTCCTTATCCCTCCTTCACCGACTTCCCCTCATTTACTCCCTACCTAACCCATTTATTACCTCTTATCCCTTCCTGTTAAGGCCCCTTATCCCCTTTCTTTAATATCTTATCTTTCCGCAATTAATAACTTATCTCCTTGTTGTGTACGTAACCTTTCAATTCAATTATACAACTTATTAATTTATTAAATTTCATACTCATGTTTTTTTTTTAAATGTAATAGGTAGTTTAATTAATCGATTAATTAATCAAATTGCCACCATTAATTAATCAATAATTATTTAATTAGTTTTATTATACCTATCCTATTTAATTAATATCATATTAAGACGATTAATCCCCTAATTAATTTTTACTTAATAATCCTTCACATTTGTTCAACTAGGGTTGTTACAATTCCAAGGTGAAGGGAGGATAGACATATATATCAAACTTATGATCTTGCGATTCATGCAAGGGTCTGAACGAGGAGAACTTGGAGGAGTGTTGCACCATCATCCATGTTTGTAAATATTCTCTTTGGGTTCTCATTTTAATATACTTGGCCTATTTCCTTCAATATTGTGTATTCTTGCATGTGCTTGTCTATTGTTCCTTCAATCTTTGTAGATGAATTTTTTTTATCTAATCTTGTATAGTAGGAGTTATTTGTTTCTCTTTGTTGTCTATTGCATTGCAAGTATCAACTTGTGCTAAGGAGTTTGGAGATCAAGCTTAGATTGGAAGCAACAAGGACAAACTTCGAAACTAGGTGCATCACACCTTTTCTCCCTCTCTCTCTCTTTCTGATTAGTTAAACTAAATTCAAAGGGATGTTAGTGTCCACTTATTTTTTTATGCCTTGGTATTAGGGGTCTGTAATCCAAGGGAAAGTTCACTTGTCCGTAGGGGAATATTTCTACAATAGAAATTGGTGACTCCACTGGGGAAGGACATTGACTTGTCTTTCCTTGGATCATCTGAGATTTTTCTCACCTTTAGATATTATTTGTTGTTTCTTGATGATCGAATCCCCTTTCTCTCTTCTTCATTGAAGATTTTACAGATTCTTTGGAAAAGTTTTCTAAGTTTTTATCCTTTTTTATGAGTTTTTGGGAAGGGAAGCGCTCCTCTATTGTGTACACCAAAGCGCTAATCTAGGATCAACACTGCTCTATAGTGTATACAAAAACGTTGTGTCACTTTGTCCCTTTGGAAACAACAACATTGATCTCCTTTTTTAGGTTTTCCTGCCCCTTTCTGCTCATTGTTTCTCAGTTTGATCCTAAGAGGATTTTTTCTCAAATGCCTTTGAATACTATTGAATTTGTTTTGCTAAGAGTTGGGAATTTATCACTCATTTATGTTTATCCTTTGAGTTTGCAAATTTTCTCTTATTTGTGGTCCCCTTGGGTTAACATGATTCCTTGGTTATTTTTTCCTTTTGCATTTATCTGATCTTTGTCTCGTAAAGCTTTCAGATTGCTTGATTGTTTAGGATTGTTCATCAACTAATGTTTGCAAAGGATTTTTGGTATTGAGCCTTCTTTTCTTCATTTGAAACATCTCACTTTTTTGGATGATTAGGACTCTTATGACAACCTAGCTTGATTTTTGTTTCTTGTTGTTCATCGTTTAAGGATTTTCGTGAGTGTTTATCTTCTTTCTCTTTTGCATATTTGAGTTCTTGATTGAACGAGTTATCATACTTGTTTCTTTCAGTTCTTGTTATCCTTTGAGTGAATTATTTGTTTGAAATATTTTTTCTTCATTTCTTTTGCATCTGCATCTGACTCTTTCATTTTGATTGAAATTAATGAAGCATTAAAGGATTTGAATTTTCTTTGTTTTAAAAACAAATAAAGAAGATAATTGTGTTTTTTCTTTTGGGTAGTGTAAAAGATTGCATTTAGAAAATTGCATTTGGGAATTGGGTGTTTTTGTTGAAGAAAGTTGAACCTCTTCTCCATCTCGTATGTAGGATTCATTGAAGAAATAGATTTGCATCTCATTATTCTGCATTCTTTTGGAGTTGGGTCTAAAACATCATAAGTTTCAATTTATCACCCTTGAGTAAACAACAACCCTAAAAAGAAGCTCTTATAAAATTGATCAGACACTTTTATATTATCTGGTAGAGAACCTACATTATCTTAAAGTGTAGGGCTTTGGAATAGGTTGTGAGGACAACTTTCCAAAGCCATTAGACAAACATAGAATCTTGTGCTAGGGAGCGGTAAATCCAATTGTTCGTATAAGCATAGTCAGGATCCCCCTCTCACACAGGGGTTAAACACGAGGTCATGTGTGGGAGAGCAGTGAAGATTTCCCCTCTGAAGATTAACCCATGTAGCAGAAAGATTGTATATTGGGGGTTCTTCCTGAGAAATGATTGTTTTGATTTGGTCTCAGAGCTTCATGAATCCCGAATGTGTTCAAAGTTCTCAGTAGTATTTCGGTCCACTTGTCTTCAGTTCTCTTGAATAATTTCAGACATGTTATCCTACCCATACGTTCCTTCCCGACTGTTGATTGTACCTGCCTGAAGGCTGACTGCGAGTTGGTAATATTAGTGGCCTATATCTGTAGGGTTGATACACAAGGTGATGATGAAGGGGAGTCTTTGATGTACCTAGGTCAGACGTTGGTAAAACTCACTCGGGCTCGTTGGAGGGTACACCCATGGGTAAAACTGTGTGGCAACTTGCACCAAGGTGTAAGTCTGTTAAGCAGGTCACCAATGTAACTGATCCACGTGCTCTATCCCAACCCCTTCCTATATTGATCTCGTGATGTTGGATTTCATCACCAACTAGTGGTTTCATTGTGGGAAGGTTTGTTTGATTTTTTTCTTCTTAGATTTGTAGTGTGTGATGTTTGTTTTCCTCAGTGGAACTTAGGTCGAGTCAGTGTCAATGGCGTTAATTCCTGGGAGTACCAACAAAGGAACCTATTTTCCCAAGGAACCTTTCACCTTTCCTTCTTTTAGAAACGTTGGTCCTCTGTGCATTTCCACACTGAGTCTTCTCGGACTCCCCATCGGGTTACTGATTTATTTGTTCCCCACTCTGGTGATATCAACCTTTCCCAGTGCTTCGAATACACCTAATGCTTCATATGTAATCACACAACCAACTAATCAACCTCATGTCGACCTTTCTCCTTCTTCACCCATTAGGTCACCTTCCCTTTTTCCTTCTTCACCTAGTGAAAGCTCTAAAGCAAGTAGCGAGGTTGATAAGAAGAAGAAAAAATGGAAGGGGAAGAAGACAAAGAATCAGAAAGAGACCAAGCCTCCAATTGCATTAGGGCATGTTGGATCTAAGAAACCAACTACTATTAATTATACTGGGAGTTTTGATAAAATCGACAAGTATAAAACGAAGAATCCTAAACCCAAATTCCTTTACAGGCTTGGTAAGGGTGACCAATTTCTAATGGATTTACCTGGTCTCCACAAGGTATTAGAAATGTGGTCTTCCACATCATCATCCCCTGTTGAACATGCTAGTGACACCCCGTCAACTAGTGACATTAAGGTTGGTAAGAAGAATAGAAATGTTAAATTTCCTTGTATGTTATGCAAAGGTGATCATTACTCTCACCTTTTCCCTTGTATGGATGAGGCTTCTTATCTTTTGGAAAAGATTCAACTTCCAATTGGTTATCGTAAGATCTCTCCCAACCTTTCATTAGTTTATGGATTGGTCAATCTGGTTCCATCCCTGGTCAATCTGGTTGATCAGGTGGTCAATTTGGTTTCATCCTCAGTTGAACCACTAACCCAAGTAGTTGATCCAATTCCGTCATCAATCAGCCCAACTCTTCATATGAAAAATGAAACCCAAGTGACTGATCCAATTCCATCATCGATCAACCCCACTGTTCATCTGAAGAGTGCCAAAATGGTCGATCCAGTTTCTTCATTGATTGATCCCACTCCTCCCTTGAAGAGTGCAACCAAAGTGGTTGATATGGTTCTATCATCGATCGATCCCACTCCTCATTTAAAGAGTGAGAATGAATCTCAAGTCTACCTCGTTAATATTGATTCACCTGGAAAAGGAGGCACTCTGCCCATCCTGATGGCACCCACTGCAAGAAATAAGATGATTTCTATTAATTGGAATCATTTGACAAAACCCCGTCTTCCTTCTTACGTGCATTTCCAAATCACCATGCATGTTTTTGATAGGAATATCCTTAACACTATAATAGACGAAGGTTCTTATGTTAGCATCTTATCCACGAATGCTTGGCAAGCTTTTGGTTCCCCATAGCTTGTGTCCATGACTCAAAATTTTTTGACCTTTGAAAGAAGAGTTATTCAATATTTAGGGATCCTTCCTCAATTTTCGGTTACTTTCGAAGGAAAAAAGTTCTATGTCGATGTTATGGTAGTTCACGACCCCTTGGACTTTAACCTGCTCCTCGGGCAAGACTATGTCTACGTTATGAGAGCTTTTTTATCCACTCTCTTTCGAGTGATATGTTTCCCTCAGAACAGAAACATAGTAATGATTGAACAACTTTCATTCATTGACCCTCATCTGATGGTCAACCATATACCTTCCCTAAATGGTCCATACATGTCTGTGATGTCCACCCCACCGCAAGTCAATTATGTAAAAAACTTCCCCATGCATTCAACCTTTCACGAGAGGGAATCTCTCCCTTATCCTGAATTAGATCCGGTAATTGACATGATCATCTCTTCAATAGGGCTATTAGAGAGAGATCTCTATACCCTTATCAAGGTCATCAACATGTATTCCTTCTGGAGTGTTTTTCTTCCATCTAGCGAAGATCTCCTAGAAGCCATTGTTGATGTTTGTCCCTTGACATGTATTCCTTCCAGAGAATTGTCCTCTTGGAATCCATGATCAAGGAGAGATTTTGAGCATAGTTTTTCTTCTATGTGGCAAGCTCGTTAAAAAATGAAATAGAGGTTTTGATCATAGTTTTTCTTCTCTGTGGCAATATCGTTAAAAAATGAAATAGAGATCTTGAGCACATTTTTTTATTCTTTGTGGCAAGCTCGTTAAAAAATGAAACGGAAGCTATGAGCATAGTTCATTGTCTTTGTCAAGATCGTTAAAAAATTAAATATACCCCTCTCCATTACAATCAATTCTCACTCTGAATTGAGTACTTGAACATTCTTTTCCTCCACCTACTGAAAATGTTTCCATTAGTAACCAGAAACCTAAATGAAGAAAGAAGAAGAATTGTCGGAGGAAATGACGCTTGGGGGGCAGGTCTCCAGCTGATGGACATCACACTGGAGTAAAACTACCAACTTCTACCAAAGAAGCTGGGGGAAAAGCACCTCTAGAAATACACGCTACTAGGAGTGATCCTCATTCGAAGTTCATTCCCATCGTAACATAGTAGTATTTTTATAGAACAAGATTAGTATTTGTTCTTTCTCATTCTCATAAATAGATGAGAATAATTTATTGAGCTTAGTATTTGTTCTTTCTCATGCTCATAAATACATGAGAATGTGACCGAGTATACTTTTATCACTTTTTCGGGCTCATAAAGGTTACACAAAAAAGGAACCCCCTGGAGTTTCCTTTAAGATCTTTTCAAACTCACTAAACATGAAAATATTGTCGAGTGATATTGCTTCCTTTCACACTTGTTAAAGGTTTGAATGGGCATCTTTCGAGTGATAGTTTATCTCTTTTTCAACCTCGCGAGACTAATTAAGAAAAAGGAACATTCTAATCAAGCATCATTAAAAGAGTTCTCCCCTTTATTGTTTTACACTTTTTTTAGGCTTGGGAGACTAAATTTATGAAAAACTCATCCATGGAGTTGTCTTTAAGTTCTTTTCAGACTCTCTAAACATGAAAAAACACCGAGTTTTCCTTCTTTGGACTTGCTAAACTACACATTGAAGGACCCATATGGGAACGAACCCTTACGTCTTCCAGTTCGTTAAATAAAGTAAGATGAACTTATCGAAGGTGAGCTATATCAAGCATTTGTTACCCTCCTCGAGCTTGTTAAATGAAAAAGAGGTACTCATCTATCTGGGTGGGGGAAAAATTGAAAGAAGTGGGTCAAGTTTTTGGGAATCCTTTATGGCATCTATTGTCTCCCTTGAACATGGCACATGTTTGCATATCGTCTTATAATTGGGTAATCCGCTTGTCTCTGATTCATACCAATTCCAGGTTTCGCCACACTTTTTCATCCAATCAAAGTGTGCTCTTATTATCGTCACATTACATTCTTGGTACTCGTTGAGTCAATGTTTCCAAGTCATTTTTTGTGCCTCATCATGTTCAAGGGAATTTTCACTTCAAACCATCCATCTACAGTATTTTCAGTTTCCATATCCTATGTCAGTCCATACTCATTCGATTCACCATATTACATCACTTTCTTGTGTTTGTTTCGTGTCGATGATGGGGGATACATAAGGGCTCTCCTTCAACGATTATTTTCCTATCGACTTCAAGACATCATATGAGAATTAGAATTAGAAACCAGTTAGTACCTTGGGACCTACATGCCTCAATGGCATGCCTCCTCACTTTCGACAATAGGTTTACATCATTGACCTTTGATCGGATGATTCCACAAATGTTTTACCTCATATCATTTATTCACATTCGCTGGAATGTACTAGGGTACCTTGGGAGTCATTGACATCATTGGTGATTTCCCTCGCACTTGTTAACAATTTACCTCAATCATTGGTAATCAATTTATTTCTACCATGTTCAACATCAAATCATCTATTCACATGGCTAGATTGTACCACATCGGGATTGGGACGAAGACCCTAGGTTGAGTGTTCACTATGTTATCTTCTTTTCCCATGATGTGAAGGAGATCATTTGTGCATGTTGATATATATATTGTCACATAGATGCACATTGTATTGGTTTGTGGCTATGTTTGTATCATATCATAGCTCCACTGTGTATTTTTCATGGCTATGATCAATTCAAGTCATGGAGGTATGGATCCACATTGTATCTCTAGTGGCCATATCCTTAGTCAGTATTTTTTATGGATCCGCAATGTATTCGTCAATGATCATTCTTTGAGTCATTTGTATTTCAAGCATATGTATGTCTTCCTCATAAATGGAACATATATTAATATTGTTTGATGGTTGTTTGCAGCTTCTGTCGGGTTCTCCAACTCCACACACTTCCATTGAAGAATATGTAAAGTGTTTCGGCCATCATTTTCTCTTCTAACATTACACTTTAGGGGGCATACTATTACACATAAAAATTCCACACTTAAGTACCTCACCCTAAGTGTCGCAAGTATCATAAAAGTGTCATATGCACCTTGGTAAGTGTCACAAGTGTCGTCAAGTGTCGTATGCACCTTACTAAGTGTTGAATACACTTTTATATGTGTTTTAACCCCTTGAAACCATCAAAGAACATTTTTCATGATCCCTAAGTCATATTGGAGGAAGAAACCCATCATTTCAAGGCCAGAAACACACTTTTTACTTGAAAATCGACCATTTTTGGGAATTTTTTGAAGGGTATCACCACCCTAGCCATGTTGGGGGATTTATTCCTGATATATTATCACTCCATTTACCTTATTTAGGGAGCTATGATCTAGTATCAACTCTCTCTCTCTAACTAGATGGGAGTGTTGATTTTGGTTAGAGGAAAAATTGGAGAATCCCACCTCTTTCTAAAGGCTATCTCTTGGAGATGAGGTTGGTTTGGATCAAATGTTATCCTATGGAACTATCCTAGGATCAAATACTAACCTAAAGGAGTCATATCCTCAACTAATACCAAAATCTACTCATGGTGGTTGAGCCTCCCAGACCTATAAAAGGAGGCCATTCCAAGGTGAAGGGAGGACAGGCAGATATATCAAACTTATGATCTTGGGATTCATGCAAGGGTATGGATGAGGAAAAATTGGAGGAGTGTTTCATCATCATCCATTTTTGTAAGTATTTTCTTTGGGTTCTCATTTTAATATACTTGGCCCATTTCCTTCAAGCTTGTGTATTCTTGTATGTGTTTGTCTACTGTTCCTTCAATATTTGTAGATGAATTTGTTTGATCTAATCTTGTAGAGTAGGAGTTATTTGTTTCTCATTGTTTTATATTGCATTGTAGGTATCAAGTTGCACTAAGGAGTTTGAAGATCAAACTTGGATTGGAAGTAGCGAGGACAAACTTTGAAACTAGGTGCATCACACATTTTCTCCCTCTCTCTCTTTCTGATTAGTTAAACTAAATTCAAAGGGATGTTAGTTTCCACTTGTGTTTTTCTGTCTTGGTATTAGGGGTATGTAATCCAAGGGAAATTTCACATGTCCGCAGGGGAATATTTCCATAACAATGGCCCCATGCGATATCCTATGTGGAAAAATTATGAAAATTACCTTGTACAAAGGGGATAAGAAATAATCATATATGTTTCAAATGCATTCCTTATAATTCACATCCCACAACTCTGAGAAATAAATGTGAACCAGGGGCTGACTTGGAGTCCAACTCCATCCAAAAGGAGGGAAATGAATTGTAGAGAAAATTGGATCAATGAGGTAAGATGACATATAAAAACCAAATGTATCCATACCTAATGCTTCCTTAGCTTTGGTAAATATGTTGAATGCCAATATATTCTCCCAATTCAACACTTGTCTTTTTTTCACCACAGTGTAATCCATCGTAAACCATTCCATTTGAAAATGTGTTCTTGTTTCCTCTCCATATAACCTGAAAATCATGGTGTTTTATATCCTATATGGTTCTTTCAAGTATTCAGATGGAATAAATATTTCCCCTTTCTTGACGTGTCTTAGCTTGTCACTATACCAATCTTCCATTAATTCTTCAAAATATTCATTCTCTACTCCGAACTTCTCCAGAAATGATTCGTTCAATGACACCATTGGCCCTAGGGTTTGATACATGATTCTTATATCTTCAAGGTTTAGAGAATCAATAAGAACTTTGGATTCATTAACTATGTGAATGTGTTATTTTTGAGGTGTGTAAAACACCAATGTGCAACATCATTATACAAGAACAACATAGGGAAAGTTGTGATAGTGTGGATTCCACTCTTCCTGATATTCTAATATGATTCAATTTATTCATATTTAGATGGGAAGTATCCAGTTTGGAATATGCGATAAATCTCATCATACCTCAGACAATTCCCTCCCCCATTGAAGAAACGGTTGTTTGCGATCGTAATCGAGTCTTGATTGTTAATAGGGGGAAGCACAATAGTTGTCAGGTTCTTTTCCTTCATGTTTTTCACACGAGACACTTTGTTTTCTCTGATTTTTTGTTACACACAATATTAGAGTCAAAGTATTGTATGATTAATCACCAATAACATTATAATTGAAATCATATGATACACATACCAGTTATTCTGGGGTTTGGGAAGTATTTCCAGTCCATTTGCTTCCAGAGTATGAGAGTATACACTTCTTACAGATTTCTTGGAGGTGAATACTATACTAATTAGGGTTAAACAAAGTTTTCATGCTTTATTCTTTTCCCCCCAAACCTTCTACAATTAAGTTTTACCGAGTTATAGCTCGCATTGGGGAAGATTCATACATCACCAATAATTCTTTCGTGGGAGTCGTATATTTTTTATTGTAACAATGTCGTTAGAGAGATGGAATTGGTTGTTGGTGTGAAAAGTATTTCTGACAGTGCAATGGTCAAAAGGAGTCATCAAAAGGGTTCTTTCGAAGTGTTTGAAGATCTCAAGTTCTTCCAATGACGATTCTTCTAGGAATATTCATTTCTACCTAATGAAGTGTGTCAAAGGAACAAGGGTACCATATTCACTCTTGTGTATTAACATGTATATTATTTATCATTTACCATTTTCATTTATAATCCTTGAATTTAACCATTGGAATGAGTCATCGGATAGAAGGATGTTGTATTGAAGAGGTAACCTCAAAATATAACTTCTGACAGTATTGTCGGAAGGATCTATTAGAAGGTAGGTGTTGGAGGATGTAGTTGAGGTGCTTAACATTTTTTCTAACAAGAATAATTTCCAAAAATACTATTGGAAGAGAGGTGTCCAAAAAATAAAGGTGGTACATAATATTTTCTCTGATGGAGAAACCTTCTGATGATACTATCAGAACATGCTTATCGGGACAGAGCCATTGCAGGATGCAAGTGTAATAGATCATTGTATGTTCTGACAATGATTCCTCTAAAAGTGTGCATCAATGAAAAAGGGGTATAAAAAGTGTATCATACATAGAAAAAGGTCTATGTTTTATAAACTATAATAGAGAATCTGGTGAGGGACCCACCTGTTAGCACTCAATTTTTACTTAAAATTTTAAAGCATATTTAACATATTTGTGCTTGATTTGTTGACTTCCCAGATATTTTTCCATTCATCACAGTCTTGGAATCTTCCATTGAGCCTTGACAAACCTGATTTGATCACTTTTGCCCAGAATCCTCTGAATTTTCCCTCTT
>JZKD02S0357892.1:25115-42376 GCA_000966675.3 Picea glauca | reverse complement strand
CATCCACTTTTAAATATGTTGCTCCTTAGGATGTTTCTCTGGCTGTCTTGTTGTAGTCTTTGTTCACCATAATGATCATCACACTTGTGTTTGGGAGTAGCCTCAACGCTTGACCAATGTTTGGTTTTTGCCACAAGTAACTAGTTAGGGCCATATTTGCCCAATGTAATACATGCATTGCAACCAAAACTAATATTTTATGCATAGTTTACCATTACAGTCCAAACTCTGTCCACCTTGTTTTTGTCTTTATTCACGAGTGACCATCACACTTGAGTTTGGAAGTAACTTCAAAAGATAACCATCATTTGGTTTCTACCAAGAGAAACTCGTTAGGGCCATCTTTGCCAAATGTAATACATGCATTACAACCAAAACTAATATTTTATGCATAGTTCACAATGATAGTCCACATGTCATGATGTATTGGTGTATCCTTTGGCTTCCCTTAATAAGTGAAGCAGATGCTTGTTAAATCTAACTCCCCACAACTATTTTTATTTTACATATTTGATTAATCTAGTATGCTATTATGTTGACATTTAGCTACATGATTTCACAATCATGACAATCAACACAATAACATTGAAGAGCACAATTATTAAATGCTATAAGCATTGGATTGCACAAATATTTTTACCAGCCCGAGTCCATTCCCACCATACCAATTATTAACATACCCAAATGAAGTGAACCGCCCCTGTGGAATGTAAAAGGCATCATTAAGCTTTAGATTGCACAACTTTTTTTTACCATCCCTAGTCCATGCCCTCCATACCGATTATTAACATACCCAGACGAAGTGAAATTCCCTATGGAATGTAATAGGAATGTATTGGAATGGAACCAATACATGAGTACGGTACGACTACATTTAGAGTGGTAGCAGAGTTAGTGGCTCGACGCATCCAGACTTTGAGGGGAAGAAAAGGTGACGAGGAGGAGGCACCTTCTTCCACCATTGGATTGTGCAAGCGCTCTCAACCAACAGGGAAAGTTTTGGTTGTAGTCTCACTGAGAGAAGCAAGAAGGTAGAGTTGGATTCAAATCGAGGATGCTTGCATAAGCCCTACAAGTCAAGTTCCATGTATGTAGTTCATAGTTTAACGTGTTGATCTATAGGTATTTTGTGGGGCGTTGGATAAACATTCTACCTTTTGTTTTTTTTTCTCTGAAATCTGATGATGTAAATATGGATAAAATCGAAATTTTTTGTTGTTTAAATTTCATTTTGTAATGCATAAATGGATTCAAGGTGTTGGAAAACCCCTGGGGAACTCTAATTATACAAACTTAGCCACTCAAATCTATGGATCCAACCATTCATCATCAGATTTCGGGAAAAATCAAACAGAAAAAAATACCAAAAAAGAGCCAAAAGATAGAACGTTTAGACTACGCTATTTTGTAGTATTACCTCCATGAGTGCACATTGCATGAACTTTGTTGCCATGGCGATGCCATTGCATTTAACTTTATGTTAGAGGAAGCCAAAATCTTAGCAAATAAAATGCACTTTTAGGTCTTACTCTAAGACCAAAAAACGATTTTAGCCTAGATAGTCTCCCCAAGAAAGCCAATATCCCTTATGGTCATACTTGAGGCTAGCTTTAATGAGATTATATACTTTCAAGTAACATCTCGCCTTAATCTCATACATGACACCAAATTCTATCCCATAATAATTATTACATATAATAATATTAGTTAAAAATATATAATTTATTTTTCATTTAATTCAATATTGAAAATTTTAAAAAATTTAACTTATATGACAACAAATACTCCCCTATTGGCGTAGTCTAAACCTTCTATATTTTTTACTTTACCACAACTATCACCGGAATCAGAAAACATAATTGTTGGAAAAAATATGACTTTAAATTGTTTAAATCATATTTTTGAATGCATAAATGGATTCAACGCCCTCAAGAATCCCTAGGGCACCCAACATATGTAATATCAACCACTAAAATATGCAATTTTCTAAATTTATAGTCATATTTTGGACAAAACTCATCAGATAAAGTGCCTCAAAAAAAAAAAAAAAAAATGTAAAAATTTCATTAAATACTTCCTATCTAATCATAATTATTACATATAATAATATTATTTAAAAAAATATAATTTATTTTTTTCAACTTAATATTGAAAAATTTAAAAAATTTAACACGGATACGTGAGAAAGTGACTCGGTTTTCATGGTTTCTCAACCCATCGTTCTTAACATACTTTCATTTTCATCCTTTTCTAACTTCAACTTTTCGATTATATGCAAATGCTAAGTTTTTTAATGACAAACTATTAATTTATTTGAAAAATAACAATTCACCTTTTTTTAATGTTAAGTTTTTATAGTGTTTATTTACAACTAAATTATATTCAGTAAAAACAATCCAATGTGCTTTTAATGCTAAGTTCTTGTAGTGCAATAAGAATCAAACTATATATATATATATACCTTTCTTTTAATGCTAAAATTTTATAGTTTTCATTAAGAACCAAATTATATTTAAGAAAAAGCAATCCACCATGAGTTTTTGTAGTGTTCATTAAGAACCAAACTATATTTAGAAAAAAAAATCCAGTGTGCTGCTTTTAATGCTAAGTTTTTATACTATTTATTAAGAACCAAACTACATTTAAAAAAAAATAATCCACCATGCTTTTAATGCTAAGTTTCATATTGTTTATTAAGAACCAAACTATCAATCTATTTTCTACCCATTGATATTGTTATTAGTCCTTGCCGAAGGCCATTGCAGGGACTATATTATTTGATTCATAATTGACTTCATATTAGTTTGGCCTTTGATTATATTTTTTCCCAATCTCTAACGTTCAAGATAGAGAACTCAAAAAAATTATTTTTTATATAATAAAAAAAATGTATTCTTCTTAATCTCATTGGACAATAGATTTGAAGACTTATCACAGGCTTCGCTCTTCCCAATGTTTGATTTTTCATTTCTTCCTAATATTTTATTTTTTCGTACATTTTAGTTCCAAGATACAATGCAATTTTTTCATTATAACCTAAGTTTTAAGTTTAAGTGCATTACCACTTATGTTATCAATGTCAATACATTAACACTTCTACTTTAAATAACTCTTCACCTTATACTTATTATCATTCTCCATCTCATGGATGTCCACACCGACTGGGTGCTCTAATTATCTTGAATGTGCAATAACTAGTTGTTGGTTGGTTAAAGTTGTTGGTCAAACTTTGCAAAATCCTGAACTTATAGTTGAGCTTGCGTTCTGAATTACAAACTACATACAACTATAATTCATTAGTTAGATATATGATTTTTATTCATATTTATTGTTTGCAAATACAAAATTGTCAAAGTATTGGTAGTAATGTATTAGCGAATTAGTACTAATTGTAAAGTTTGGATCTTTACCCAATGAAAGCTTCAAAAACAAATTAGGTTGCACTGCTATCAGAAATAGACACAAAGAGAGCAAAGAAGGCAAGGTTGTCAAAAATAGATACAAAGCGAGCAAAAAAGGAAAGAACATAGATGGAAGCAACAAAGTAAGGACCAATGGTTTCAGTTCCATTTCCAGATTGAGAGATAGTTTAGGGTAATAGTTTCAGTTTCATTTTCAGATTGAGAGACAATTTAGCTTGATATAGTAATATTTGGCATCGAAATTCTATTTTCTTAGGCATAATCTTTTTATGAAATTTTTCACTATGGAGTCTAATTTCTCACATAAAAGTTTATCCTAAATAATAAACCCTTAGAAATTTACTTCAACATTTTTTGAAGTACAACTACATCAATCGTAGGGAAAATGGAATTGTTTGGTTGATATTAGAAAATATCTAACCAGACCAATTAACCATAGAAATAATATCTTAAAAACTATCAAATCCTCCATTAAATTATTTTTTCATGTTTCAATTTTAAATCTTCAATCTAAACTGATATTTCATTTTTCAATCGCAAACTCAATCATTGTTGTTGAGTGAACCTATGTAGATTTTTGTTTGATTTTTGTAGAGACCAATTGTTCCCTCTCAAGTTGTTCTAGTAGTCTTTATGTGCCTATTGTCACTTCTCAATTCCAAGAACTTGGTCCTTATTTCTGGTCGCTCCCAAATTCTGGGAAGAGTCTTACATTCACTGGAAATCATTGAAATGGGCCATGTCTCTCCTTATATAAGAAACAATTGAATACACACCCTATCACATATGTTATTCAAAGAAAAATACAATGCATGAATGCCTATCATCCTATCACAACAACTGAAATGTGATTTTTTAAAAAGTGACCTTCATTATTGTTTGTCTTTGTTTTACTTTGAAGAGAAATTAGATAGCTACAAAGTCAACGAAACTAAGAATAGGAGATTAATTAAGTATATAGTTAAGAACTTTAGATTGTCCATATCCACACCTTCATGATCGAGGTGAATAAGCATATCAAGACCCAGTTCCACATACAAATGATTGCTATGAAGAGTCTGATGTTCTTTATATATGATATTTTGTTGGCCAAGAAGTGGGAGCAGAGACAGGCGCAGATCGTGATAAGGAGTAAGAATATGAGGGGTTTTGCTGAGATATATGTCATTATAAATTGCATTTATAAAAATTTGGATAGTATCGAGAGAAAGAAACAAGTGAGTAATAATGATTGGATCAATTAGTTACTCCCCCTCTCACATCACCTACAATTTATGTCCTTTCCTTTTAGATTCTAGTTGGGCACAGATCTGCTCTATCCTCTTCTCTAATTTCAGGTTTAGTAGAATGACCATGTTTTCCTCATGAATGTTGCTGACCTAGAGTGCCTGAAGGCACCTACACCTACCCTACTATAAGGAGTGGAGCCATAGTTCCCATTCTTCATATCACTTCCTTTTAAAATCGTCAAGATGGACTAGAGTGTTGTTGCAGGTGACAAACCAGATACTAAACTTTCCCCCCATCGCTATAGAATCAACTCCACTGTATCATGAACATTTTTTCCAACATCCCTTGGTCATGTTTACCATAAATGATTTTTTATGAAATCTATGGTAGCACAACTACTTCAGACAAAGATTCTCTCTAGTCAAACATACCTTGAAATTGTTTCTCTGACCGCCTTTTTGTACACTTTATTCACCAGAATGACTATTGCACTTGAGTTTGGGAGTAACCTCAATACCTCAACAAAGTTTGGTTTCTACCAGGAGTAACTCATTAGGCCTGTCTCCTCCAAATGTAATACATTCTTTACGACCAAAACTCATCTTCTATGCATAGTTCACAATGATAGTCCAAATGTTATGAGCTATTAGACAGTTGGGACAGAAACAACATATTCATCATGCAATGTGTATTTTAATTGGTGTCTTCTTCGACCACCCTGAATACATATGCTTGTTAACTATAAATCCCCACAATGATGTGTATTTGAGGTATTGGACATTTCATATGAATTTCTTTGTTGGTATTGATCAATGTTCATTAGGTGGTCGGGATGAGGAGCTGTGTTTTGCTCGATTAAGTAGGTTGGGTAGGTTTTTTTAGCATTAAATGGTTCCTAACCATTGAATTTTGTATAAATAAGTCCTAGAGCATAAAGATAATATATCTTGGGCATTGCATAGATCTTGGGTTGGTCTAACCTCGAATATCTCTTTTCTGTAAAAAGAAAAAAAAAAAAGTAAACTATTACACAATTTATTATACATTAAAAAATGTCTTATAAAATTCATTAAAGTCAAAAGTAATAAATATTTTATAACAATTATAAATGCTACTCTTTTGTTATTCTACTAATATATATTTATATTGAAACTTCATTATATTAAAATTTAACACCTTCCTTTCTTTCTAGTCATATTTTCATTTCATTTGAAGTCAACCTCATATGCATTTTATTTGGTGGAGTTCTAGTATGTGTAGTTTTCTTTTATATAATTAATTAGAGAGCAACGATTTTCATGGTTTGGTTTAAAAATGCATTGATAACCAAGGTTAATTGAATAGGATGATAACAAAGGTAACCATCCACTTTTAAATATGTTGCTCCATAGGATGTTTTCTTATTTAGGTAAACATTGTAAATATCTCTAGTCGAACACACGCTAAAATTGTTTCTTTGGTCGCCATGTTGTAGTCTTTATTTACCAAAGTGGCCATCACACTTGAGTTTGGGAGTAGCCTCAACACCTGACCAACGTTTGGTTTCTTCTAGGAGTAATTCGTTAGGGACATCTTTGCGAAATGTAATACATGCATTACAATAAAAACTAATCTTTTATGCATAGTTCACAATGATAGTACAAATGTCATGATGTATTGGTGTAATGTCCCTGTTGGCCTAGGAAGCATAAGGGATGGTTCCGCTAGCCTAAATTTGGTTCCCATAGGATAAGTCGGAGAAGTTACCTAGGGAACTCAAATTTTACCTAGGAAATGACTTTATAAAGTGAAAAAGGGAAAAAAGGGGACATGGGTCTTAGGAAAAATAAAGTCACTTAAAAATTATAAAGTGTTCAAGCATAAAGTGACTTTAAAAGAAAATTAAAAGTAAAGTGAGTGGGAAATAACTCAACGAAGAAATAAAAGAGGGGAAAAGAGGAGGCACCCCTCATTCTTTCTTTTGCTCATTGATAAAATAGATTCGAAGAGCTCTTAGAGAGTTTTCCAGGGTTTTCTTGGAAACCCTTGCTTTCATCTTTCGTTTCGGTGTTGCAATGATACACCCTAGTCAGATTCGAGGACGAGAGCATCTTACATTTTGTCATTGGACTTATTGCTACTTATTTTCATCTCCTTGCAGTTGATTTCTGAGAGGGAGGTCGAATTTCCTTGTGTGGCGGATGAGTTGGGAAGAATAGTGGTCGACTTGCTTCAAGGAGGATGGTATCTCTACGTGGGGACTGAATATCCTCATCCTAGGCGCATTCATCCATATCTGGGAAAATTTTCATGTGGGAGGACTGAGTTGTAGTGTGGTAAGTGTGCCCCTCTTGTGGTTGTTGATATATTTTGGAATCTGGGCGAGTTTGTTGTTGTGGTCGAGCCACACCATTTTTGGGTGTATCCTCCTATGTTTGGGCACAAAAGACTTACATTGGTGGAGCAATTTGGGAGTGGGAGATTGTGTGTATCAGTGCAGGCCCCTAACATCCATTGGGTGGTGCATGAACTCCAATGTTGGCACATATATGAACTTATACACAGAGAATATCATTGTTGATTGAAGTCTGGTATTTATTTCAGAACGGGGCACATTTCCTCTCATCTCTAAGTGGGGAAGCTTGTCATTATTCGCGGGGAATCAAAAATTGTGTTTGGGGCCAGTGCCATCACTCATATTTAGCGTATAAGATTGGTATTCACTCTATATTGATTGTTTCATAAACATATATATCTGAAGGCAATTCTCAGAGAGTCGCATCTCTAATAGGCGGGTCTATTCTACACAGCGTGGACATACTCTCTTTCCAGGTCATATCATTCATTGCAATCTCTTGTAATTGCTTTCTGTTGTGTAAAACAATTGTTGAAAGTTCCTTTATATTAGCACTGTGAAAATCTATGTACGACCTTCGCAATATTAATTAAACAAGCAACAACTCCTCTTGACTTTATATTTGCAGTGATATATTTCAGTATTGGTTGTTATTGGATATTGCCTCTAAATTGTTAGAAGTTGTTTCATTACAAAGAAACATTAAGATTGCACTTACAACATTTTGGGTTTAAACTATTTGAAGAAATATATCAGGGACAAACCATCCTTAAAATCAGAAAAATTGCCAAAACATAAAGAGATATCTAGTTAGGATATTATAGTGGTATCAGAGCATGTTCCTCTGTAGCTGTGGGCTCTAAGGGGAATTTGTAATCAGATTTATTAGACCAGAAGATGAGCATAACATTACCTACCGTAGACGTAGGGGAAGAACCCTAGATCCCCCTGGGTGGGAAGAAGAAGAAGTGGTTAGAGAAGAAGGGACATGAGAGGCAACACCATCTATCACACCTAAGGGAAAATGAACTAAGGGGGAAGAAGATGATACCAGGATCAACAATTTTTTCAATATCTTGAATGCCTTGGCCAAGGGTCAAAAGGACATGATGGACCTCATGGGGCTGTTTGCTAAGAATTCGTTGGAGGTCACAACGAAGAAGAACCAGAATGGTGATGGGGGTTCAAACAATGGAGAAGGAAACTACTCATGCACTACCATGTAAAGCCATGCCCACTTGTACACCAAATCCCCCAGACCCACTATGCCTCAATTTTTGGGGAATGAGGTCGCAGGTCCATTGATGGAGGTTGAGCAGGATGAGCCCTATAGGGAATATTTAAAGGAGTACAACAGACTAGGAGATGATTTCCACTCATCCGTGTCCTTTGCGGAGTTCTGCAATATGAAGATCAGAAACCGATCGAGAGGGACCATGAGGGCCATGACACACGATTTTGAGTTGCAATGTACCATTGGTAAAGTCACTATTCCCAACTTTGAAGAGGGCTCTAAATGCTCCGCTAGATCATGGGTGCAGAAGCTCGACACTTACTTCTAGTTGCACTAGATGACAGAGACACATGCCATTAAATTGGCCACCTTGCACCTGGATGGCGAGGCCCATGAGTGGTGGTACCATGGGTTAGTCACCTTGGGGCATGGCGGGGTTACCTCCTACCTAGACTTCACATAGAGAATCATCGAGAGATTTGACAGGAAGGACCCTCAGCTTCACTTCAAAGAGTTGGCTCAACTCAAATAGACAGGTAGCCTAGAGACCTATATATCTGAGTTTCAGAGGGTCGTTGTGATGGTGTCAGACATTTCATAGAGTCATTTGGTGATGTTGTTTGTTGAGGGGATAATGGAGCCTCTACGGGGATGGGTCAAGGCCTACAAGCCTACCTCTTTACAGAATGCAGTCAACAGGGCTCGGGACATGCAGGATGCAGTACCTAAAAGCCAGTTTCCGCCTAAACCCACTTTTACCTCGAAGACTAAGGAAACTAGACCACCTCAAAGAGATTGGGCCGGAAAGCCCAAACTGGATGAAGAGACTAGGAGAGAATTGAGGAAAAAGAAATCATGTTTCAACTGTCAGGAGCCATGGGCACAAGGGCACAGATGCGACGGAAAGGAAAGAATGGGCAAGGCCCATTACATTGAGGTATATGTTGACAGTGACAGTGATGAGGATGAGGAGGTGGAGTAGGCACAGGACTAGGGACATCTAGCATTAGGAGAGGAGTCTTCATAGGATGGGGCTAAGGATCCAGTCATGGCCTCGATGTTAGGATTTCCAAGGTATCATAGCTTCATGGTCAGAGGTGTCCTATAGGGGCACACAGTGACAATATTGATTGATGGGGGAGCATCCCATAACTTCATTGATGGTAACATGGTTGAGAGGAGAGGAATTCCGACAGAGGAATTCGATGGGTTCACAGTATTCATACTAGGAGGCCACCAAATGAGTTGCACCAAGTGGATTCCCAAGCTCACAATAACCATGGGAAACTACTCAATGATAGATGATTTATTTGTGGTGGACATACCAGACACCAATGTAGTATTGGTCGTTCAATGGATTTACTCTATTGGGAGATACACTACTGATCAGAGGACCATGGAGATGGAGTTCACAGGCCCGGATGGAAAGAAAGTGGTCCTACGAGCCATGCACCAATACTAACTGAAGATTGTATCATTGCACATCATGGAGGAAGTTATGAGGCATGGAGATATAGAGTGGGTTGTAGAGTGTTTTATTTCTGACAGAGAACCACCTGACCGTCTGCAATAGCTTCTAGAGGACTTGTAGGTACTACTTCACAAACATCATAAGATATTTAGTGACATTCCTCTTGGAATTCCACCTGATAAAGGTTTTGAACATATCATAGAGCTAGAAGAGGGGGTCCAAGAAGTTATCACAAACCCATATTGACACCCTAAATTTTACAAGGACGAGATTGAAAAAACCATTAAAGAATTGTTGAAAATGGGTCACATCTGCCCTAGTTCCATCCCCTTTGCCTCTTACGTGGTCTTATTCAAGAAGAAGGATGGTACTCTACGGATGTGTATTGACTACAGGGCCCTAAACAAGAAGATCAATCAAGAATCAGTACCGCATACCCAGGATCGATGAACCAATGGATGAGCTCAGGGGAGCCAAATTTCTCTTGAAGATTGGTCTTCGATCAGGGTATCATCAGATCAAAGTACGAGAACAAGATGTACCTAAAACAACCTTTATATGCCACTATGGGCATTATGAGTTTTTGGTCATGTCATTCGGGTTGACTAATGCCCCTGCCACTTTCTAGTCGTGCATGAATCATGTGTTCAATAAGCAGCTGCGGAAGTTCTTATTGGTCTTCTTTGACGACATCCTCATATACAACAAAACATGGAAAGACCATTTGCGACACCTGGGTGAAGTATTTGGTATTATAGAGAGTTAGTAGTTGTATGCAAAGGAATCCAAGTGTGAATTTGGTATGACACAAATGCTCTACTTGGGGCATGGGATTGGGAAGAATGGGGTACAGGTGCACAAATAAAAGATTAGGGCGATCATTGAGTGGAGAACTCCTAGGAATGTGACAGAACTGAAGAGATTCCTTGGTCTTTTCACTTATTATAGGAAATTTTTAAGGGATTCTCACAGTTGAAAACACCACTTACCAATCTCACCAAAAAGGGGGATTTCATTTGGATAGAGGAGTCCAAGGAGACATTCACAAAAATGAATCAAGTGATGAGTTCATGCCCTATTTTAGCACTCCCTGATTTCACTCATCCCTTTGTCTTGGAGTGTGATGCTTCGGGAATTGGGATAGGATCTATATTGATGCAAAACGTTCACCCCATAGCGTTTGAGAGCCGCAAACTCCGAGAGTATGAGCAACATTACTCCATATATGACAAAGAGATGTTGGCCATAATGCATGCTTTGACCAAGTTCCAACAGTACCTGGTGGGGAACAGGTTCAAGGTAAAGATTGATCATAATAGCTTTAGGTTTCTCATGGAACAAAAGGAGTTGAGCGAGAGGCAAAAATAATGGATCAGTAAAATCCAAGTCTACGATTTTGAAATTGAGTATGTGAAAGGAAAAAATAATGTGGTTGTTGACTCCCTATCCAGGATACCCACTCTCTCTCTCATGGATATTTCAGTGGAATGGAAGGCACTTCTATTGGTGGAATACTCCAAAAATAGGTTTTCTTGTGAGATACTTGATGGTCAAGTCTCTGATGACAGGTATAGGGTTATTGACGACATCATATATTATAAGGATCAGATCTATTTAGTACCAAAATCTCAGTTGAAGGACAAAATTCTGCATGCAGCGCATACTTCTCCTTTGGCAGGTCATCCAGGGTGCATGAATACTTATAGACAAATTCAAGAGAGATTCGCTTGGAAGGGTCTCAAGACCGATGTATTGAAGTTTGTATGGGAATGGCACATCTATCAGCAAAACAAGGTGGAACATACCCACTCAATAAGATTGCTCCAACTGCTTCCCATTCATGAACAAAAATGGAAAATCATTTCGATGGATTTTATCACAGGGATACCTCTGGTTCAGGGGAAAGATTGTATTTACGTGGTGGCTGACAGGCTTACTAAATTCTCCCATTTCTTCGCCATTTCGTCCAAATACTTTGCAGCACAAGTAGCAGAATTGTTCTTCAAAGAAGTGTTTCGGTTGCATCAACTTCCCAAGACAATTGTGAGTGATCAAGATAGCAGATTCATGGGGGGATTCTGGAAGGAGTTGTTCAGACTCGTAGGGAGAGAATTAATGCCTCGTACTAGTTATCACCCTCAGACTGATGGGAAAACAGAAATTGTAAACAAGTGTCTCG
Organism: Picea glauca; assembly: GCA_000966675.3. Taxonomy (NCBI): domain Eukaryota; kingdom Viridiplantae; phylum Streptophyta; class Pinopsida; order Pinales; family Pinaceae; genus Picea; species Picea glauca. Next base: position 30,505 of record JZKD02S0357892.1, on the reverse strand, counting down.
AGGGATATTTGATAAATTATGTATCAGGGCAACAAAAGGCATGGATCAAATGGCTGCACTTGGGTGATCATTGTTATAACACCACTTATTACATGTCGATTAGGATGACACCTTTCAAAGCTATGTATGGTTATGACTCCACCACTTTTGTGGATCGAGCATTTGGGGACAATTGGGCACCCAAGTCCAAAGATTGGATTTAGGAGAGTCAGAACATCTTGTGAACTCTCAAAGATAACCTGCAAATGGAACAAAACCAGTAGAAGATGTACGTCGACAAGTATAGAGTGGAGCGTAGTTTCGAGGTGGGAGACTTGGTATACCTCCTCTTGCATCCATACAGGAAATCATTGTTGAAAATGAAAGGGGCAAATAAATTGAAGCCCCAATTCTATGGTCCCTACATGATTTCAATGTGAGTCGGGCAAGTAGCTTATGAGTTAGAGCTTCCATAGGGGTGTAATATACACAATGTCTTTCATGTTTCATGCCTCAAGAAGGCTGTGGGACAACATGTTGCCATTTCTACAGAACTACCACCATTGGATGAGGAGGAGCAGTTGATTCTAATTCCAGAGGAGGTGTTAGAGACCAGAGAGAAGAAATTAAGGAACAAGAGAATTAAAGAGTACCTGATCAAATGGAAAAACTTCCCTATCGAGGATGCTACTTGGGAAGGAGAGAAGATATTGCGACATCCTAGATTATAGTTTCTTGAGGAAAAGCAATCTAAGGTGGGGAGGACTGTAATGTCCTCGTTGGCCTAGGAAGCATAAGGAATGGTTCCGCTAACCTAAATTTGGTTCTCGTAGGCTAAGCTAGAGAAGTTACCTAGGGAACTCAACTTTTTCCTAGGAAATGACTTTATAAAGTGAAAAAGGGAAAACGAGGAACATGGGTCTTAGGAAAAATAAAGTCACTTAAAAATTATAAAATGTGCAAGCATAAAGTGACTTTAAAAGAAAATTAAAAGTAAAGTGAGTGGGAAATAACTCAACAAAGAAATAAAAGAGGGGAAAAGAGGAGGTGCCCCTCATTCTTTCTTTTTCTCATTGAGAAAATAGATTTGGAGAGCTCTTAGAGAGTTTTCTAGGGTTTTCTTGGAAACCCTTGCTTTCATCTCCAGTTTTGGTGTTGCAACAATACACCCTAGTCAGATTCGAGGATGGGATCATCTCAGATCTTGTCATTGGACTTACTGCTACTTATTTTCATCTCCTTGTAGTCGATTTATGAGAGGGAGGCCGAATTTCCTTGTGTGGCGGCTGAGTTGGGAAGCATAGTGGTCGACTTTCTTGAAGGAGGCTAGTATCTCTGCGTGGGGACTGAATATCCTCATCCTGAGCACATTCAGCCATATTTGGGTGCATTTTCATGTGGGAGGACCGAGTTGTAGTGTGGTAAGTGTGTCCCTCTTGTGGTTTCTGATATCTTTTGGAATCTGGGCGAGTTTGTTGTTGTGGTTGAGCCACACCATTTCTAGGTGTATCCTCCTCTGTCTGGGTGTAGCGGACTTACATTGGTGGAGCGATTTGGGAGTGGGAGCTTGTGTGTATCAGTGCAAGCCCCTAACATCCATTGGGTGGTGCATAAACTCCAATCTGGGCGCATCTAAGAACTTATACACAGAGAATATCACTGTTGATTGAAGTTTGATATTTATTTCAGAATGAGGAGAATTTCCTCTCATCTCTAAGTGGGGAAGCTTGTCATTATTCATAGGGAATCAACATTTCTTTTTGGGGCTAGTACCATCACTCATATTCAACGTATAAGATTGGTATTCACTCTATATTTACTGTTGCATAAACATATATTTATGAAGGCAATTCTCAGAGGGTCGCATATCTAATAGGCAGGTCTATTCCACACAACATGGACATACTCTCTCTCTAGGTTATATCTTTCATTGCACTCTCTCTCTCTCCAGGTTATATCTTTCATTGCACTCTCTTGTAATTTCTTACTGCTGTGTAAAACAATTGTTGAAAGTGCCTTTATATCAACACTGTGAAAATCTATGTACAACCTTCGCAATATTAAGTAAACAAGCACCAAATCCCCTTGAATTTATATTTGCAGTGATATATTTCAGTATTAGTTGCTATTGGATATTTCCTCGAAATTGTTAGAAGTTGTCTCATTACAAAGAAACATTAAGATTGCACTTACAACAGTTTGGGCTTAAACTATTTGAAGAAATATATCAGGGACAAACCATCGTTAAACTCAAAAAAAATTCCAAAACAAAAAGAGATATCTAGTTGGGATATTACAATTGGACAGTTTGGACAAAGACAGCATACTCATTATGTAACTCTTTTTTTAATTCGTGTATCATTTGGTTACCCTTAATACATGAAGAATACACTTGTTAACTTTAACTCCCCACAACTATGTGTATTTGAGGTATTGGATAATTGGGACAAAAACCACACTGTCATGCCACGTCTATTTTAATTGCTGAAGCAAGTGCTTGTTAATTATAACTCCCCACAACTACTTTTATTTTACATATCTTCTTAATCTAGTATGCTAATGCGCTGACATTTGGTTACATGTGTGCACATTCATGAAAATCGACATCATAGCATTGAAGAGCACAAGTATTAAATGATATAAGCATTGGATTGACAAAAAAAATTACCAGCTCAAGTCCATGCCCATCATACCAATTATTAACATACCCAAATGAAGTGAACTCCCCCAATGGAATGTAAAAGGAATCAATAGCATTGGATTTCACAATTTTTTTTACCATCCCTAGACCATGCCCTCCATACCAATTATTAACATACCGAGACGAAGTGAACTTCCCCTATGGAATGTAATAAGCATCTTGAAGGCAATATGGGGTGAACCAATGCATAAGTAGGGTACGAATACATTTAGAGTGGTAGCAGAGTTAGTGGTTTGAACCATCCAGACTTTGACGGGAAGAACAGGTGACGAGGAGGAGGCGCCTTATTCCCCCATTGGATTGTGCAAGCTCTCTCAACCAACAGGTGAAGTATTGGTCGTAGTCTCACTGAGAGAAACAAGAAGGCAGAGCTGGATTCAAATCGAGGATGCTTGCATGAGCCCTACAACCCCGGTTCCATGTATGTAGTTTATATTTTAACGTGTTGGTATATAGGTATTTTGTGGGGCATTGGCTAAACATTCTATTTTTTGGTTTTTGTCTATGGAATTAGACCATGTAAATCTGGACAAAATCGCTATTTGTTGTTGTTTAAATTGCATTTATGAATGCATAAATGGAGATTCAATGTGATGAAAAACCACTGGGGCACTCTGATTATAAAAATGTATCCACTCAAATATGCAAATCCAACCATTCCTCACCGAATTTTGGGCAAAATCAAATGAAAAAAATCAAAAAAAACAAAAGATAGAATGTTTAGACTACATTATTTTATAATATTACCTCCATGAGTGCACATTGCATGAACTTCGTCGCCATGGCGATGCCATCGCATTGAACTTAACACATGTAGAATTAACTGCATGATAATCAACATTTCAAGTATTTTTTTCTTCTTTTTCTATGACTTACACTCCTACCCAGGTCATCTTATAGTTCTGCGAAGTGTGAGTGCAACAACCGCTGAATCATGTTTGAAAATTGTTCCATTCTATGCTAGATCGTTCATTAGTAACATTTGAAAATTAACTTCTTTCAACCTACCGAATTTCTTAGAGATGGTAATCTTGAGTCAAAGAGACATAATTACTATTTTTTACTCTTGAGGCGATATTCAACCCCTAAATCATGATTGAGAATTATTATGATGTGACATTTTGGGAGATCGGTCATCTAATTAGAAGAGTACATTAAAATTTAGGAGGCGAACTTAGAGGAGCCAAGCATGAAATAGATTTGTGACTCTGGGTAAGGAAGGCCTGTAGCATAATTAAATTAAAAGATTGGAACATGTTATATGATATAACAATATCTATATGGGATTATATAGATAGCATATGTATATCATGTTATATACATATACTAGATATCATTAAGACTAGAGGTGATATAATATTATAATGTCCATACACATGCTTTTGTTATTCTAATATGACTATGTTTTTAATTCATAAGTCTGCAACCACAATAATTTGATAGTCACAAAAAATTTCATGACTTTTAAACTAGGTTTAAATTAAGATACAGGTCTTTCTTTACCATGCTTACATTACAACGGATTTTTTTTTATAACCAACTTGTATTGGGTTTAAATTCTTCCTGATTGTGTCCACTAAGTAACTAAGTAATTATGCTCATGGAATGCAATATACTTCTCGTATGTATGGATATTAATATGTGTTGAGTCTTATGTTTTGCTACACGATGACAATTCTATGGTTAATTGTTAAGCTTAAAAAAATTCAATTTAAATGGATATTATAAATTCTTGAAGATTTATAAACCATCTTGAGTACATAATTTTTAGGGAAGTTGATAATTTATTTAATGTCACCATCCATAAAATTAGTAATGCGTTCAAATAAATAATCAAATGCAAAAAAATGATTGTGCATGTGGTCCACAAAATGAAACCCATCAAACTTCTATAAATATGTATGTTCAATCATGGTAGATGCTTTTGCTTGTATGTAGAGATAATACCAAGTGTACCAATTATTATTTTTGAACTACTTTAGTGTGTGCCCAAGCATTTTTCTATGATACTACGATACTCACAAGTTTTTCCCTAAGAAGGAATTGTCTGAGGGTTAACATAGTCGTTATTTGATTTCATAAAGAAAAATCATAGAAAACAAGAAATCTTAACCTAATGTTGGTCAAATTACTTTATCTCAGAGCCCAAACAGACAAAATAGAAATTGATTTCTTAAATCCATGGATCTAGTTCAAATACCTAATGGATATCTAACTAGGTTATTGTCTTTAGAAAACTATAATCCAAAGGGAGTTATAAAGCTAGAAAGGTTTTTCCTGTAAGAAACGTTCTGAGCATGTTCACCTTTCAAATAGAATTATATCATCATGAATTGCTTTAAGGTCTATTTATCCTCCCCTAGGTAGATTCTGTATTTTATAGTAATGAGTGTGTCTATGACTCATGTGCCAAGATTGACATAAATCTTCAGCGAGCTTGTGGTTATTCGAGATGTTGAGTAAGCTAATCACGTATTATACTCATAGAAGTTATATTATGATTCTTTTTTAAATATATTTTAAATTTTTTATCCAATTATGAATTTATTCAAAACTTTGAAAAGAAACTACGATGTTTAATTTTATGCATACCTCAAAATAAATTTGATAAATTTGATATACACATATTATGTAATAGAAAATAAATTTAACACACACATATTATGCAATAGAAAATAAATTTAATATATAACCCTCGTCATACAATTTC
>JZKD02S0357881.1:8766-18861 GCA_000966675.3 Picea glauca | reverse complement strand
TAGTTAGTTCTAGAGGTGCATCATGAGGCATCTGTTCATTATGGAATAATGATATTCTTAGACGAATATTTAGTTACAACACTCAACATTGGATCCTCACTAGATTTATGCACAGACAAACATTTGAGATGTATAATATCATTAATGTATACATGCCAATTAATATTGGATAAAATAAGTAATGTTGGGATGATTTATCTTCTTTGACTAAAATTATGAATGGGAAAACAATATTGTCTCCAATGATTTAAATATTTCATTACGAAAAATGAGAAGTGGGGGGGAAGTATTATTATACATTCCTTCAATAAAAGGTTAGGGTATTTTATTTATATTGGGGAATTAATATATATTATACCAATAAAATGCATATACAATTCGAGAAACAAATGAATAAGGCCATGAAATATTGCAACTAGAGTAGACAATTTTTTTATTCAAAGTTTATACCTAGAGGCTTCAAATATGATAACTTAAAATTTTTTGTAATGGTTTGTTTCTGATCATCATCCTATCCCTTTGGAAATTAAGAACTCACCAATAATTTTTCCCATTCCTTTTATGTTTAATCCTTTGTGGATTTGATTGTTAAAAGATTGGTTTTCATTGATGTTAACCCTTGAAGAAGTCAGGAAACCTCGACAGTATGGTTATGAAACCCACACTTAATCGAGAAAAAAAGACATGAAGGATAGTGTAAATGGAAGTAACTCATATCATATCATTTCCAATGATATGTGGTACGCCACAACTTAAATGATGAGAAAAAAATAGAATATCCCATTCACAAAGGAAGCACCATTCAAATCATCCAACCTTCCAAGAAAGAAAATAAGAAGAAGGTCCAAAAGTCAAACCCAACCAACAGTTGCAACAATGAGTCAAAAGATGATAAAGAAATGGTAAACTTTGTAAGCAAGCTAGAAAGAGGAACCATCAAATATAAAGGTATGATTCCATTAAAATGTTTCAATTGTGGTGGTATTGGTCATTTTTCTAATAAATCTCCTCATAATAATAAATACAATGATGAAGAAGAAAATTCTAATAACAAAAAGAAATATAAAAAGGGAAACAAGAGAAGAAACAAAAATAAATTCCAAAATAAAATTTTCTACTCAAAAGAAGATAGTTATTCATTAAATGAAGAGGATGATAACGACAGTGACACTGGAGATGTTCTCTTTATGGATTATGAGAACTCTAAAGAATATTTTGAAGAAGAAGGAGAGGTAGATATCAGGGAATAACTAATCAAAGCTATAGGCGATCTCAAAACAAAAAAGAAGAAGAACAAATCGCTCCAAGGATAGTTACTTATGATAAAAGAGGATTCTCATAATTCTAACTTTGAAAAGGATTAGCAAATGATTGTGAAACTGAAAATCAAAATTGAAGAAGCCAGAAGAACCGAGGAAGTACTCAAAAGCCAGTTGGAAGAAAGGGAGAAGAATATTGAAAGGATGGAAGAAGAAATTGTCTCACTAAGGAAGGATATACAGAAGAAATATGTGGAACAGAATAACACCAAAATTTTGGATGATATCATCAATAGTCAAAGGCCATACCATGACAGGTCCAGGATAGGATACCATCATATGTAGAATGAGAAAGTTTTGAACTCCAAAATGACATAACCAAGAAAATATGAAAAAATTGTCAAAGGCAGTATCAAGAAGGAATAATACAAGAAAAAATAGGAAGACGATTACATAGGAACAACACCACCTAGAAGATTCAAATTTCAACATCCAATAGTAGAAATTTCTCATGGAGAAGAAGGCTTCAGAAGAGCCTCTTCACCCAAGTATCATATCATTTTTCTTGTTTCATATTATTCTTGAAATAATTTTGGACATAAATATTTAAACAAAAGAGCCTATGATAAGAAAATAGATGCTTATGAAATCCACTCTAGAATCAGTGACATAAAAAAGTCTCATGGAACACATAACCGAAACTATAATTGTTTTGGCTTATTGAAGGACGAAGTAGAATGTTATAAGTGTAACAATTTTGGGCACATAGCCAAAGATTGAAAATTGAAATTCCCTTCAAAAGAGTCAAAGAATAAAATCAACAACCTTATACAGGAACCAAAATATATGAATAAGGAAGAAGAATCAATTCAACTTTGAAGAATGCACACTTAATTTACAGAAAAAAACACAAGAAACATGAGTGGTATGTATACAATGGTTGTTCGAAGCATATGACAAGTGACAAGGACACGTTTCTAACTCTAAAAAAGGAAATATATGGATCAGTTTCATTTGGAAATGATGACTCAACCAAAATCATAGTAGAGGCACAATCAGGCTTGGAAACAAAAATGCCAAAGAAAAAAATGTTCTACTTGTTGAAGATGTGAAACACAATTTGTTAAGTGTTAATCAAATGTGTGATCAAGGAAACAATTCTTTTTGACTCGGAGAAATGTTAGATAAGGAAATAAGGATCCAACAAGCTAGTTGCTACAATAGTGAGAGCTCTGAACAACATATATGTCTTGAATGAAATTGGAAAAAAAAAAGATGTTGCTTGGGAAAATAAAATGAAATTTGTATTTGGCATAGAAGAATGGGTCACTTGAATTTTGAAATTTTTTTCAAAGTTAGTAGAAAAGAAGCAGTAAAATAAATTCTTGTGATTTCAAAAACAACAGATACTTTATGTAAGCATTGTTTGTAAGGAAAACAAACCAGGATTGATTTCAAATTAAAGGAGTATAATAGAAAAAAATGGAGATTGTACATACTAATCTGTGTGGTCGGATGAGATGAGAACAAAGGGACTGAAAAGTGAACAATATTTCATGGTACTTGTTTATGATTATACAAGGATGAACTTAATTAGCTTTCTCAAGAAAACTTCATAGGAATTTGAACAATTCAAGACATACAAAGAGATGGTTGAGAATGAAATGGATTTTAAAATCAAATGATTAAGATCAGACAATGGAGGAGAGTTCACATAAAATGAATCCATGGACTTCTGCAGTGAACATGGAATAAAAAGGCAATCCTTAGCAGCCATGACACCTCAAGAGAATGGATTTATTGAATGAAATAACATGATAGTACATGAAATGGCCATAACCACGTTGAAATATTCCAAGTTATATAACATCTTTTGGCCACAAGAAGTTCATACCACAATTCGTATCCAGAATAGAGGAATGCTTAGAAGAAGAAATGACCATATGAGATATGGAAAGGAAGACCATCCAAGGTCAAGCATTCCAGAGTATTTGGAAGCAAGTGCTACATCAAAAGAAAATATTGTTGGCTTGGAAAGTTTGATTCCGAAGTTGACAAAGGAATTTTTGTTGGGTACTCAAGAAAAAGTGAGGCATACAAATGCTTCAATATAAGATCCAACAAAAAAATGGAAAGAATCAATGTAAATATTGATGAGACGAATGTACGAAAGGATAGAGAGGGAAGAAAATAGTCAAAAGAGCAGGAAGAAGTTGAAGAACTGAAAGTAGAAGAAGTAGAAGGCAAAGAAGAGAAGTCTGAAGCAGAGCAAGAGGAAGATGACTAGAAATACCTTCACTTGATTCCCAAAACACCTAGCCAGTGAGTACATAAGAATCATCCAGCAGAACAAATTATTGGTAACAATGATGCAGGATTTGAAACATGAAGAAGAATCCATTCACTAGAACAAAGGCATATAGCATTGTTATCCAAAATTGGACCAAGATGTTTTGAAGAAGAAAGCAATGATGAACATTATATCATGGATATGGAACAAGAAATGGACAAGATGGAGAATAATGAAACATGGGAACTGGTTCCTAGAGAGAAAGACAAAAGCATAATTGGCACAAAATGAGTATTTCAGAACAAGTTGAATGAGAATGGTCCAGTAACCAAAAATAAAGAAAGGTTAGTAAACAAAGGATATGCCTAGGTTGAGGGACTAGACATGGAATAAAATTTTGCCTCGGTTGCCAGAATGGAATAAATTAGATTAATATTGAATTATGTGTGTTCGAAGAAGATCAAGGTATATCAGATGGATGTGAAATCATGCTTGCTAATTGGAGAGTTGGAAGAATAAGTTTATATCGAGCAATCAAAAGGATTTCAGCTGTGAGAAAGGGAATATTATGTTTGCAAGTTGAAGAAAGAACTGTATGGTATCATGCAAGATCCCAGAGCATGGTACTCAAGGTTGGACAACTATTTACAAAAACAAGGGTATAGGAAAGGCAATGCAGACAATAATATCTACATAAAGGAAGATCAAGATAACATAATAATAATTGAAGTTTATGTGATGACATTATTTTTGGAAGTGATGATGATTGGATGAGCCAGAAGTTTGTTAAAGACATGCAGAATGAGTTCAAAATGTATTTGCTTAGTGAGTTGAATTTTCTTTTGGGACTTCAGATATATCAGTGTGATACAGGTATATTTATTTCACAGACAAATTATATCAAAGAAATGAAAAAAAGGTTTGGAATGGAAGATTGTAAGCCAATAAGTACTCCTATGCAAACCACTTACTAGTTAAAAAAAGAAGATGAATCCAAGGATGAAGATCAGAGACTCTATAGATCAATGATTGGCATCTTACTCTATGTGATGTCATCAAGATCAGATCTGATGCAAGCAATTGGGCAAGTAGCAAGATTTCAAGGCACCAAAGGAAACACATGCTATGGCAGTAAAGAGAATATCCATATATCTCAAAGAAACATAAGACTATTGGTTATGGTATCCAAAAGGAACTTGTTGGAACACTGAGAAGGGGGGTGAATTAGTATGAGAACTTTATACCACTTTTAACCACAATATATATTCTTTCACTTTATCAACAATGTTCAACATTTTATCATTAATGTATCATATATGATTTCATCCAATATTTATATCATAATCATGTAATCATAAGAATCATCACATCATATCAAGAACACATTACACCAATATTTATGTGGAAACCCGAATGGGAGAAAACCACATAATTTTTTCTTATATATATATATATATATATATCAATAATTCATTCATTGGAAGCACCAACTTCCAAATTCTCCAGCTGCAACTGCAAGGATGATACAACCCCCTATTCTCAGGCTCCGAATTGAAGAAAGATAAAACTCCCTAAATTCTCTGGATCCAACTAGAAGGAAGATACAACCCCATGATTCTTAGGATCCAACCTGAAGGAAGCCCCAACTCCCCGTGTTCTTCGGAGCTAACTCAAAGGAGGCTACAACCTCCTTTCCTTTCCATGTCCTTCTGCCCTGAAATATAAGTATAGACCATCTGTCACTACCACAATCAATGCCAATGTCACTATCATTGTCACATCAACTTATGACCTATCAACCTATCATTGTATCCAACTTGTCACTATCAACCCTCACTATATCCAACCTATCAAATCACCTTGTCACTGATCAACCTATCCAACTTGTCACTGTCACCAATACTCAACCAAATCCTCTCACATGGATCATACACCAAGGACACCTCTCAACTAGATGTCAAACATCACAAACACATTCCTTTACCAAGAATGTACCAAGCTCACCAACACATTCCTTTACCAAGAATGTACCAAGCTCACCAACATACCATCACAAAGTATTTGTCTCAATCATGTACCAAAGAATGTAATACACCATACACATGTATGATACCAAGTACCACAACCTGTACCACAATAGGTGCATCAACCATGCACCAAAACCTATACAAAACTATGTGCCAACCATGAACCACAGTTGTTCCAAACCATGCATCAACCATGCTCATCAACAACTATACCATACCGTGTATCAACCATGTACTACCATCAATACCATACCATGTACCATACCATGTGCCAACCATGCACATAAAAAATGTACATCAACAACAGTACCATACAATATACCATGAAATGTGTCTCTACTATATATCATATCACTCTTAATCATGCCATGTACCATAATATAAGCCTCAAGTATATTCCAATAGAAAAAATATGTGCCTCTAGCACTGAAGAATAACAACCATACACAAAGTACCAAGATTATGTATCAAGCATGTAACAATGTCACCTCAACCATATGTGATCATGTACCATCAACGGCCTCTAAGGCATGCCTTAAGCATGTGCCATTCCATCCAAGTGAAAATCCCTAAAAAAATACATAAAAGACATACCTTTACTCATGAAACATTAAGCATACCATATCAGACTATGTAACAACTATTTTGTACCATCAAACCTTATTTAAACTCAACCAACCATTCTTCTTCAAAGCTTTGCCTTAGATCCATGACCCTTTCTCTTGCATCCTAGATATGTATGCGACATATCCTTCTGCAACTCATGTATGTATGTGTCTTTCCCTTATGCATCCCACGTATAACCTCATAAAACTAGGGTTTCCAGTTTTATGTAACTACAAAACTTTTTATACTTTAGACCTTCGCAACTTCATAAAAATGTCATCACAAACTAGCCAAAATATTACAATACTAGACCATAACATTCACAAGATAGTTATTCAATTTTTAAGTGTGTATTTTCTTATGAGATACTCCTTGAAGTATATTTATACTTTTTCTAGGTAAATCCTCTCCTTATTTTATGGGTTTCTTATTACAACCACTTTACCCTTTGACCAAGACTTGCAACCAACTAGGGGCTTCTTGTTCACTCTTCGGGGATTCCAACCTTACAAGGCCCTATCTCTCTAATCGTGAGGAACCACATGGTGTTCCACATATCACCACAAATGAAACGATGATTATTATCCATGTATGAGTGTCTTACCTACATTTCCGTTGTCCTTCATGTCCATATTATTGATTCAACTTCAAGTACTAAAAACACATTATTGGGGCTTCATTTTGGATTTTGCAAATGCTCCCAAAAAACTCACCATAAATATTGATCATACAAATGACAAACAATTGTACAATAATATCATCCACATTGCTGGACCTATCCAAGTGTTGACATCAATCTCCAATATCACTCTCCAAGGGTTGAAATCAATGACAACCAAATATCCAACAATCTCCCCTTTTGGCATTGATGGAAACACTCATTCACATGCTCCCCTTGTGATCATCTCTCATCAATTTTTATATCTCTCCCCCTTTTGAAATCAATGACAAAGGATATGTCCCCTAGGGGTTTCTCCCCCTATCTTCATGCCTATGTTACTTCTCTTCATCTTTGACCAAAGGTTAACTCCCTTTGTCGATATGTCTCCTCCTGATACTGTACCTTCTCTAACCAATTGTGGGAAATTGAATAGTTCCCCCTGTGGGTATGTCTCCCTATATTTATGATATCAATATTCCTTTCTGTATCTCTCTCTCTCTGATGATTTTTCTTTCCTTGACTTTTCTATAATATGTAGATCAATGTAGGGCTACCTGTCTATGTTTCCTTCCTCCCTTCCATTTTTTTTTTATTGTCCATTGGTGATTCCGCTTGAATTTAACTGACATATATAAAAATAATTCAAAATCGTATTTCTTCATTTACTTTTCATGTTCACTTGACCATATTATTCAACAATGTCCTTTTGATGATATAAATTCTACTGAGAATTTCTCTTTCCTTGTTCTATTGTGCCTTTCACTGCTTTCCTTTCTGATTCCAACTGATTCCAGTGATTCCAATTGTAAATCCATTTCTATGCATCTTCTTTGACCAATGCTCTTTTTACCTACTAATCATCTCATGAATCCATCTCTGTCCATATGTCACAAAATATTCATAACCCTGCTACTCATTTGTTCACAATGTTGACCCATCTGTCATTGTAACATTCTGAAGACTTATCTTGAATATACTACAATTTAGCATCACATGTTCCTATTTATTAGACTGAATCAAAATTTATGCATTGATCTGATCTATCTTCTCACCAAACTATGTATGTCTGGAAAAAACTATATTGAATATATCCCTTTCTAAATACATATGTGCAATAGAATCATAAACTTTTGTCTGCCAACTGATACTTGTGTGGGAAAACTACTTCTCAACATGAATATGTTACTTTGTACTTCAACTATCTGACTGCTCTAAATTTCTCTATGCAAACACTTCATACTACTCGAAAGATGTTTCTCTAATCTGTAGTGTCTATTGCATAGACTCCCCCTGTTCAACATACATATTACCTAGGGGTCTCCAAGACCGGTGGCTTAGAAAAATACCCTCTTTTATGCAGAGTAGTATTCCTCTTTGTCTATAGACTCGTCATCTCTTTGAACACTGACTTATTTCTTTCTTCCTGTGGATTGATCTTGTATTACAATTCCTAAAAGTTCAATCTCTTGAACCTATTATTTATTCACCTTCTCTTATTTTCTTTCTCGTGCTAATGCAAATACTATGATCTATGGGCCTTGTTATTTATTCACATGTTGATGGATGATTTTAGGGGCTAAATTTCGCTCATGGGCTAATTTTCCATGGTTTTTCCAAAAACGAGATTCGCTATTTTAAAAATGTTTTGCCCAAATTCTATAGGATAAAATTATTTTACCTTAAAAATCACCAAAATTTTATAAAACTATATAAAATCCTTATAAATTTGAATATTTTTACAAAAATATCACCAAACATGTATAGTTGGCATATGAAGGATTAGTAAGATTCTCCAAGGTTTCTACATTTTAAAAACAAATTCCATCCTTAAAATCATCCCTACTGTTCTTCTTGTTTTTCATTTCTTCTCCAAACCTCCCTTTAACTGACATATTCCCTTTTCTATGTAGGTTTTTCTTCATCTCATACTATTGCCAATATTGAGAGTATGAATTTTGGATGTCCTTCATTCATCTGATCTTCCTTTACCTATTCTTGTTTTCTTTTCCAAACCTTATATCTAATATCAATGTTATTTCTCAAAGAATTATCCATCATGCTTCTACAATCACAAGCTATGTATCCATAGTAATGGAACTTGTAACATTCAATGTCGTGTAGGGCCACATAAGTTTTTCTTGTTTGAACATTTCTTTCATAAGCCCTGCAATATGCAACCTTATGTCCAAAGTTAGTACAATAAAAACAATGACCATAAAAGAAATTTACATACCTGGTAGTGAATGATCTTCTTTGTTGTGTAGTCCTTCTGAATTTCTTCCTTGGTTGATCATGATCTTTTCTTCTGTGGTCTCTTCATAGTGGTTTAAGATTCTTTGTTTCTTGACTGTGGTAGGTCTTGTTGAAGATGTATCTTTAGTATATTATTTCTTCTTTGATTATTGCTGACCATGATTCCTTCCTTTGAGTACTTCCATGTATCTCTTACTCTTTTCTTCATTATTCTTTTCTATGACCTAGAGGTATTTTCTTCAACATTCTCTACTAATGATGTGGATGTTTCTCTCTCTTCAATATTCGTGTTGAGATTGAAGACTTTGATTCTCAATGTGACAACTTCTTCTTCAAGGTTCTCAACCTCTTCTTCTTTCTTCATCATTTGACTCTTCTTGACTTCTTTTGTCCTCTTTGCTTCTTCAAGTTGGATATTCAAGGAGATCATTTATTTTTCAAGGCTTTTCTCTTCTTGACCAAATTCCGCTTCAAGTTGATTTAATTCATCAATTATTTCCTTAATATGATCTGTTAATATCTTCTCTCTCTTTTTTGCTTCTTCCTTTTGTGTTGCTATTTTGATTTCCAAACACTGCTTCTGATCCTCAAGAGTTTCTTCAGTCATTTTGGCTTCTTCTAGCTGACCATTTAACATCATGATCATCTGATCGAATTATATGGAGTTGGTTTTCTAAGATTCTTCTTTCTTCAACATTTAATTCCTTGTGACTTCCTCTATTCTCTTTTCTTCTTTTAGTTGGATATTCAATGTGATTATTTCATCTTCAAGTTCGCTTTCTAGTTGATTGAATTCTACTTCATTATTCTTTTCCTTTTCAATCTTAGGGTTGTCTTCTATTTCATTGGCCTTTTTTGTCTCATCACTTTCAATCTTCAAATAAGGGAATTCAATTTTAATATGGTTGTCCTCTTCACAATTAAAGCAAAATTACTCACCTCTATTGATTTCACACTCTTCCTCTTCTGAATTTGTCTGACATGATGAACATCTTTCTT